>VHZZ01004221.1:22717-34765 GCA_009801015.1 Silene noctiflora | reverse complement strand
TTTTTTTTACATGCTAAAAGCTTCGGAACAACCATTATATGAAGGGAGCAAAATGTCATTATTACAAGCCGCATCTAGGATAATAACTTTGAATTGTGAGTTTTATATGCCATTTAATGTCGTTAATGGTATTACTTCTTTGCTTGAGGAAGCTATCCCTGATGATAAGGTCATGACCTTAAGTTTTTACAACACCAAAAAAGTAGTTAAAGGTCTTCAACTACCCCATCAAAAGATTGATGCATGTCCTGAAGGATGTATGTTTTTTTCGAAAGATGATGCTTTCCTTGAAAAGAGCAAAAAATGTCAAAGCGATAGATATGAGACAAGTGAGGGAGATATTGTCTTTAAATGACAAAAAAGGCAAGAAGGGTACTAAAAGGGGTCAAAAGAGTAAGAAACCAATACCACTAAACCCATTAATTTACTTTCCTCTCGCTCCAAGACTTCAAAGAATGTATACTACCAAAAAAACTTCCCGAACAAATGAGATGGCACAAAGAAAATCCATGTACACCGGGAAAGATGTGTCATCCAAGTGATGGGAAAGAATGGAAGCGATTTGATCAGATCTATCCTGAATTTGCCCAGGAACCCCACAATGTGTGACTTGGATTGTGTACGGATGGATTTAACCCTTTTGGTCAGTTTGGTAGGGATTACTCTTCATGTAATGCTCACACCATACAATATACCACCTTGGTTATGTATGAAACAACAATTTATCTTCTTCTCACTAATTGTTCCCGGGCTTAAAAATCCAAAAAGTCATTTGGATGTTTATTTACAAACATTTGTGGGAAGTTGGGGTGGAAACATATAATGTGTCCAAAAAGCGAAATTTTCAACTTAAAGCTTTACTTTTATGGACAATAAATGATTTTCCCGCCTATGGTATGCTATCTGGTTGGTCTACCGCAGGACAAAAAACATGTCCTTGTTGCATGGGCGAAAGTAAAGCATGTTGGCTTTCAAATGGCAAGAAAATTAGTTGGTTTGATTGTCATAGATGCTTCTTATCAGAAAGAAATCTACTTAGGAGGAATAAGAAAGCTTTCGAAAGAGGTAAATAGGTGCTTGATGATGCTCCGGATCGACTTCCGGGTGATGAGGTATAGGAGTTGGTATGTGATTTGCCATCTACAATTGATGATACCGAAGAAGAGTTTAAAGAGTTAAAAAAGAAGAACGGTTGGTTTAAAAGAAGCATATTTTGG
The DNA here is from genome assembly GCA_009801015.1 of Silene noctiflora. Classification (NCBI taxonomy): domain Eukaryota; kingdom Viridiplantae; phylum Streptophyta; class Magnoliopsida; order Caryophyllales; family Caryophyllaceae; genus Silene; species Silene noctiflora. The sequence continues at coordinate 33,548 of VHZZ01004221.1, read as the reverse complement.
GACCTTCCGTATTGGAAAACAATGTTAATCAGACACAATTTGGATGTAATGCACATAGAATTTTTTTTTTTTGAGCAACTAATTGACATGATCATGGATGTTGAAGGCAAGACATGTGATACTATTGCTTCTAGGAAAGACTAAAAGCTATTTTGCGATCGTCCCAAATTACACATTCGCAAAGATGGGTCCAAGCCAAAAGCCATTTATACTCTTGACAAAACTTAAAGGAAGGTATTATGTGAGCGGTTAAGAAATTTGAAGTTTCCTGATGGATATGCTTCAAATTTTCGTCGATGTGTTGATCTTAAGAAGCTCAAGTTAAAAGGCTTGAAAAGCCATGATTGTCATGTCTTCATGGAGCGATTATTACCCGTTTCTTTGAAACATCTTCTCCCAACTACCGTGTGAAATGTAATTATTGAGGTTAGTCAATTTTTTCCGAGATTTATGTTCCACCTCAATATGTGTTCATGACATGATTCGTCTCGAAGAGAAAGTACCACAAATAATGTGTAAGCTTGAAATGATCTTTCGTCCTTCATTTTTTAACTCCATGGAGCATCTACCGGTCCATTTGCCCTACGAAGCCAAAGTTGGAGGACCCGTCCAATATAGATGAATTTACCCATTTGAAAGGTAATAAGAGTTCTAACTATTTTTGAATTATAATAATTAATATAATTCTATATAATTAAGTAATCTATTATTAACTTTATTAAACATTAACCTCATCAATGTATATATCTTATATAGGTTTTTTAATCATGTGAAGAAAAAGATTGGTAACAAAGTTAGGGTGGAAGGTTCTATGCAATGCCTATTCAAAGGAAGAGATTACAAATTTTTATTCTCTCTACTTTGAAAAACATATAGAAACCAAAGCAAGAAACTTGAATGTTGATAAAGCGGATGAAGTTGAGTCAAGTTTACCCGAGTTTTTTCAAAATCATAATGATGATGGTTGTTCATCAAAAGGTGAAACAAGATATTTGTATGACAAGGAATATAATCGTGCTCACCTATACGTTCTAATCTAATTGTAAGATCTTAGAGTCTTATGAAAAGAAGTTTGTGACTGATTTCATTAAGGAACATCCTAATGTAAGTAAGGATGATGTTTGGGATAAACATGAATATGAATTTCCAAAATGGTTTCAGAACCATGTCATTGAGTTCAATATCCAAGATGATTTGGTAAGATGTTTGGCCTTTGGTCCTTCACGATTGTTTAAAAAATGGAACCGATATTCAGTTAATGGATTTAATTTCCACACATTCAACCACGGTAAAGGTAAGGCTAGATGCAATTATGGTGTTACTATTTCTTCTGTTGATGACCATGAATATTATGGTATTATAGAGGACATCTTTGAGATATGTTATAATGGGCGTGACCGTGCTTATAAAACTATCTTATTCATGTGTGAATGGAAGGATAATTCCGTGGCTGGAATGAGAGTACATGAATGTTACAAACTTGTGGAAGTGAATCGTACTCGAACATAATCTAAGTATGATCCATTTATACTCGCACATCAAGCTCATCAAGTGTATTTCGCTTCTTATCCACAATCTTTAAGACAAAGGCACGTTCACAAATTGATACAACTTTTTTTCAAGAAGAAATAGTATCAAATGGGATAATTTTGTCTCAAATAGATGAAATCATTTACGAGAATGGGAATGAAGAGTGTGGAGAGTTGGAAGAGGAGGAGGATATTGAGACTAATATTGAGTTGGAAGAAGGATGGGAGGAGGAGGAAGCTGGGGTGGATGATGATGATGATGATGATGATGGTGATGGTGATGGTAAAGAAGACGGTGAGGATGATGATTAATTTGGTATAGTTCTATAATATGTTATAGTTATGCACATGTCACTTTTATGTTATTCATATGTTTTCTGTTTTTATTGAATACTTTCTAATAATTCCATTTGTATGATTGTAGATGGCAGGAGGTCGAGCTGGTAGAGGTAGGCAGCGAGGCGACTCTAGTAGTCGCCTTAGTACGTCCGAGCATGAGGAGGAGGAGACGGAATTTGAGGTGACGACAGAGGCTGAAGATGAGGAGTCAACAGACTCGGGACAAGATATCCAGTACACCGAGCACGAGAAGATGATACTTGATCTGACGGGATTATGGTAAGTGTTATTCTTTGTTATTTTTATAATTATTCAATTTCTTAGTAATAAATGCATAGTTCTAATTAACACATTTTATTTCAGGTTTAAAGATCAAGTTATTGTACGAGGAGTTTCTGCTAGTACAAAGGAGAATATGATGGGTCCTGTTCGTACTTGTTGGACTAGCGGTACTGCTAAGCAAAAAGAAAAATGGTTCAATATCTTTCGGGTAGTCACAATAACTCGTTTTGTTTTACTAATACTTAATGTTTTCTTAGCAATACTTAATGTTTTTTTACTAATAGTTATTGTTTTTTTTTTTTTTTTTGTAGAAATCATTTGCTTGGCCGGATGGATTGGAGTATGTCGTCCGTCAAAGGTACAACAATATCGGTACCAAACGATAACGAGACAACATCTACAAGGTTGCCAGAAGAAACAAGGAGCCGAATCATTTGAAAGGTATTTAATTAGCTTTGTCACTTGTATTGAGTTATATGTAATTTAATACAAGGAATATGTTTTTAATAACATGATTTAAAATTCAAGGCGGTTCGTATGAGGGCCTCATGAAATATCGTGAAACCCCCAAGTTTCAAGCGAAGTCCCTCCAAAGATCAATCAATAAAAGAGGAGGAAAGAAAGATGGAGAGGCCGAGCCTTCTCATTACGGGGGATCACGATCATTTTTGGATCATGTTTTGGGTGTAAGTTTACCTATACTTGTATTATTGTAAAAGTTTCTTATATGCTTAGTTATTTAATAACATTTATACAAAGTTTATTATATGCATATTTAATTTTGTTCATTTAGAGGGGGAAGAAGAATAAGGACAAGGATAAGATGATCACGGCCCCAGAACTCTTTTGTGACACGCATTCCAAAGTCAACAACCGTGGTACAAGGGTTTCGGTTAAGTCGAAAGATAAGGAATTATATGTAAGTTTCAAACATTCAAAGTTATTAACTTAAGGAAGTTTTTTGTAAGATGATTTATTTCGTATAATAATATTTTCTTAATGTTAACAATAATGTAATGACTTCATTTTATAGGATGGATTTGAGCGTGAGAAAGAGGCGAACCCCGAAAAGCCAGATAATGAGATATGGTTTGGCTTGGTTGAAGGCTACAAGAAGGGGATGGTATATGGAACCGGAGCCGCCCATGGTGTCTTTTACAAAGAACCGGCTCGAAGGTCTTCACATGAGACAAGACAAACCTATGACCCGGGCATTGTAAGTCGGCTACAAGCTCAATTAGAAGAAGAAAGAAGAGCAAATGCCGAGAGAGATGAAGAGGTACGCTTAACGAAGGAAAGAGTCAAAGTTATGGAAACCTACTTCGCCTCTTGCAACCCCAGTCGTCCTCCCTTTCACGACCCTAGAGATCCACATGGAAAAGGTGGCGGTAGTGGAGCCGGTGTTGGCTTTCAAGTAGTTTAGTTGTATGTAGGTATTTGAAGTTGAGACATGTTAAATCTTAGATTTTTATATCGTTTATGTAACGTTGGATACATTCTCATTTTCATTACATGACTTTGTGGTAGTTTAAAATGATGTTTGTTGTGAAATTTGCTGGTATGGCTTCTGATTACAGGGTTGAAAATGATTTGGTACGTTTAAAATGCAATTTTACACGAAAACGCCCGTAAAATTGACGACTGACATGTAATTTTGGAGACTACTGTCAGTCTCCAAAACAAAATCCAAAAACAGGGTGCCACTGACCCTGCCAGTGCCATTGGCGACTGAAAGTAGTCGGCAAATTGGCGACTGAAGGGAGAGTAGTCGCCAATTTGGTGACTGATCAGGTAGTCGCCAAATTTGGCGACTGAATTTAGTCGCCCGAGTTGCAAGTGGCGACTAATGTCCACGACTAGCCTCGGACGACTAATTTTAGTCGCCAAATTAATATTGGCGACTATTTTCAGTTGCTCATTTTAGTCGCCCGACTACTGCTTTCCTGTAGTGAGAGAAAGGACGGTTAATGGCACCACAAGAAATATAAGGTTAATCCCACACAAGATACCAACAACACAAGGTTCTCTAAATTTAAGGCTCACACCTAGCGGTACATGGTTACTCTATACACAACTTTGTAATTCTTTAAGGATAGGTTACTCATAATCCCGTAAGGTTCCCTTTAATAGACTTAATACAAGGGTAGGGTAGCTTAGCATAGTTAGTAAAGTCTAAGGTAAGAAATTGTTACACTACCATTCTCACTAAAAGATGTTGTAATATCCCCATAAATCGGGAGGCCTTCCTCAAGGCCATCCTAACATTTGGAAGTGCTACATGAATTGCTTTCCCAAGCTTGTAATAAAAAATATACGAATAGAATCAATTTACGATAAATAAGTGTGTAGCTAAATTAAGTTAATACATGTTCGGGGATTTAAATAATAATCCCAAATATACAAATCCAAGTAACCAAAGTGGAGTCTAGAAAGTCAAAAAGCTAAGACAGCAAGAAGTGACGACAAGCTAATGTGAGGACCGCTCCCAAGCTTCCAACGTATATATGCACATGCTACCTGTCAAGTCAATGCTCCCCATATGAGCAGAAATCATCATACGGTTCACCACAGACATTTTTTTGTTAGCTTCAATAATACAAATGCCTACAAAGTCATGTGAATGTGAAAGACTAAATGATTACGATATGAAGTGATGATGCAACAATACAAGTTCTCCAAATTCCATATCTCCTCCATATCTAACCTGGTGACGATGTCACAACACCGTCGCAAAATAGCCGGGCCGTAGTCCATAACGTGGTGCTTAGGATGCACTCGTGGTACCAGGCCCGGGCGCTAACAGGATCCCCCTCCAGATGTCATGACACCACACGCGCCCCTCCATACTTTACCCATGAACGTGCACGTCTCTCTTGGAGTGGGAAACTCCAAGAGGCGACTCAAGCATAAAACGTTCTCCTGACCCATCTTACGTCCCCTCAACAACCCAAAATAGTACTCCCAAATCCTCCACTCCCCACATGCAACATCCATAATAACCCAAAGATGCACAATATGACAATATGTCTTACCACACAATAATAACCATCATATGACAAGAATTCGCATGTTTACCAATAATTCAACTAATCAATTAGCAAGCTTTTTCATTCATGTTATCATGAAACTACCACATATAATATGTAATTCATGACAACTATGTAAAGGCAAACACTTATATTATCAAAGCTAACTAGGGAAGCCCTACCTCTTGTAAATCTTCAAGTAGTCAATCAAGCAAGCTATAAGGGCTCCTCAAAGAAGTCTATTCCTACACAATTAATGACTAACTATTACAACCAATTACTACAACGATAACAATAATAATTAACCCCTTAATTATTCCACCTAATTAGTCAAAACCCTAATTAATTCCATAAGACATCATACTACTCCCTCTGTCCCATTGATATGTTTACACTTCCTTTATTTCCCCTCTCAAAATAAAGGAAGTGTAAACATATCACTAGGACAGAGGGAGTAGAAGATTAAGGTTTACTATTAAGAGAATAAAGGAAAAAGAGTGAATGTATACTTACAAAGGTAAACAAATGACAAGGGATGTGAATTGGAGAGTAAATCTTCAAGGGTATGGTGGAAATATTTGAGGATAAGGTAAGGAGGGTTTTTAGGTATTTTTGAGAGATAAAGAGGTTAGGGTTTTGGTAAGGAAATGAGTGGAAATTTGAAAAGGGGTTTATATACCAAGGCCCACTAGCACAAATCCCATTCGCGAAATAGTCAACAGTCCGTATACTCGGTTGAGTGTATCAGCCACTCTGCCGAGTGACACCACTTACAAGAGCTTGAAAATATGCCCAGATGGCACTCGGTCCATGCACACGGTCGAGTGAAGGGCTACTCGGTCGAGTACTCAGTTGTACTCGGCCGAGTGCACGGCTAGAATTTACGGGGTATTACAGATGTACATTTACCTACTCAACTATGCATATTAATTAGCGTTTTAAAATTGCCAAAATCATAGAATTAGCAGGTTTTTCAAGGTAAGAACTCCAAGAAGTCGAAAATATCGCAAAATCAATAAGAATTTAGGGCACGCAAACCAAGAATTAGTATATTGATGAAAAGATTCAAAGAGGGTAAGGGTCAACCAAAAACTGAGCGATAACAAAAATTAGATTGGTTTTTATAAATTACACACCTAGCACACAAATTACAAAAGGATTGGTAAATAGGGTTTAGGGTTTGAACGCATGGAAGTCCTAGCAAGGAAAAAGGAAATTAAGCATCTAAATTCCTAAAACCATAAGGTTAGGAAGACTCCCATAACTGATCTATTTTAGTTCATCTTTCCTCTAAATAGCTCACAAGTACAAGAATCTCACACCCAAAACAATTAAGAACATCGCCTATAGCTATAAGCATCAAGGGTTAGTCTTAAACACAACCTCATGTGATCTTTGCCCTATTGGTCCTAGGGTTCCAAAGGGTATAACTCACCACAAGGCTATGGAAACGCATCCTACAAAGTACAAAAGGAAGAAGAGCAAGACAAGAGGAATTAGGAAGGTCTTCCAAATAATCAAGCCCATAAACCAAAATCGTTAGGGTGTGTTTGGATTGAGGGATTTGGGGGAAGGGAGGGGAGGGAATTGGAAGGATTAGAAATCCATTGTTTGGTTAGCAAAATGAAGGTAGAAGGATTTGTAGGGAGGGAAAATGGATGCCTCCTACAAGGCAAACTATTTCCCCACCAACATAGGCGAGAAGTGTATCGGGAAGGTGAAGATGCTTCAATATAAGAGTAAGGAAGGGTGCATGAAAATAAGACGAATCTTTGGGAAAGAAGAATCATCCTTTAACTGATAGAACAAGTTATATGGCAAAGCTTACAATTTTCGATCCAAACATTCATAACACAACTTATCACAATCAACAAAAAAATTAGAACCTAAGATAGTAGTAATCACACAAAAGACTACCAACTTAGTTTCTTAAACTACCCAGTCTCATTCATTATTAAGGTCGAGTTCAATTTAAATGTGAGGGTTACGCGAGTGTGCTTCAGAAACGTTATGCTTTGATACCAACTATGACAACCCTCGCGATTACACTTAGTTCCTTGTTACTTTGATTCCAAAATGATAAATACCTACACATGTGACACAATATAGACCCATTATTTGCTGCAATGTTTATATAAGTCTATTTTAAAATTTTGTACAAGATTAGTAGCGGTACTTTCTAGTATTATTAGTGAAAACCAAGGTGATTTTATTAAAGGGACGAGTATCGTAGAAAACTTATTAATTTATGAAGATCTTATCAGGGTTAAAAATATGACCAATGTTTCACCTAGATGCTTATTGAAATTGGATTTGAGGAAAGCTTATGACTATGTGAATTGGGAATTCATTTAACAAATGATGTATTCTTTGAAGTTCCTTGTTATGTTCATTAAATTTATTGTGCAATGTGTAAGATATGCTTCCTATTCTGTCGTGCAAAATGGTTAGGATTTTGGCTACTTTAAAGGGGATAAAAGATTCAGGCAGGGAGACCCTTTCTCCCTAATTTTCACTATTGCCATGGAGTATTTGTCTAGGGTTTTAGTTTACACTTTTGACACAATGAATTTCAATTATCATTATCTATATAGTAAGGTAAAACTCACACATCTTATGTTTGCTGATGATTTGTTGCTATTTAGTCTATTATGATTATTCTAATATCTTTTACTACATTTTATATAGCATCTGGTTTTCACATGAAAAACCTTTAATCTAATGGATACTTTAATGGGATGTGTAAGAGTTTGAAGGATGAGATAGTTAAAGTGTCTGGTCTCATGGAGGGAAGTATCCCTTTTAAATGTTTTGGTGTGCCAATAGAAGATGGTCAGTTAAACAAGAAGGATGCTCAATGTATTATTGATAAGGTTATAGATATGATAACAAGCTTTAGTTCCATGACGGTCTCTTACGCAGGGAGGCTGGTGCTAATAAATATTGTTCTAACTTCCTTATACACCTATTAAGAAAACATATTCATCATTGTTGAAGGGGTTTTAAGGAAAGTAGATGTTTCTTGTAGGAACTATTTGTGGGATGGTACTGCTGAGTATATAAGAGATCTCCTTTGGATGGATGGGATTAATTATGTAGTCCAGAAAAGGAGAGGGCCTTAGCATAAGAGACGGTAGGTCCTGGGATAACGCAGCTATAGGGAGCATAGTTTGGTGGGTATAATCCAAGCCTGATACTTTACGGTTAAATGGATGGGTCAAGTTTACCAAGAAGGTGATAATTGGAGTACTTATACACTTAAGGCTTATACTAATTGGAGTTGAAAAGCTGTTTGTAAGGTCAAAGATAAACTGCAGCATGAGTATAAGGATGGTAGCGGATGACTAAGAACTAAACTGTTTCAGTGGGTTATGAGTGTTTTAGGCAAATATATCAGATTATTCCCTGGCATGGTTATCTAATAGCTGGAGTTTACCTAAGCAAAAGTTATTTGAGCTTGGAATTTGTAGTGATGCAAATTGTTGGTTGTGTGGGATAGCTATGGAGACTTATCTTCACTTGTTTCAGAATTACATTTACAACAGAAAGGTAATTCAAGGTGTTGCATGATATTTCTCTACCTGTAACAAATGTTTTGGCCTAGATTTATAAAAGGTCTTGGTTCAAGGTGAAAAAAAATATAGCCTTATGTTCTTTCATGGCGAGAAATAAACCAAGGGTGAATAAATGTCTTTAAAGACCTGATTGTGTACTGAAGGACATTAATGAGCTAAGTTCTTGATGATGACAAGTTCCCAATCCTTTGTTCGCTCTTGATTAATGTTCTAGCTAGAATGTGATTGTTGTAGGACTGGACTACTTTATCCACAGAGGCTGGAAGCTTTGTTGTTCAAGTTATATCGTTGTCTAGTCTTTTGTAAGAATATAGTTCTGAAGCTCACTTGATAAAGGTTCTGAACAGTTCGTCGGACTGTTTAGTTCTGAATGATTCATAATGCTTCTCAAGATCGTCTTATTCTATTTTGCAAAAGGATTTTGAGAAAATACTTTCCAAAGTATAAAAGTTTGACTAAGATATTTTTTAGATATGAACTTTCTAGTTTTATGAAAAAATATCTCTGAAGTTTGTTAAGGATCTGGCTTGCAAATTAAGTAAATTATTTTTTGAATATTTTATTCTAAAGATATTATTTACTTACCTAAAATATAGGACTTAAGATAACAATATCTTTCCTATATATTGGGTGCTTAGAATCANTATTCTCGAAAATTGTGCTTCACTTTTGTTTTGCAAAGATATTTGAGTCTTATTTTGAATCATTCTCAAGAGCTTAAGATCTCGTATTCATAGGTCGATTTTTTGTCCTCCATTGTTCTAAATTATTGAACCATATAAGGAGAAAAATTTGGATTGTAATTTTTAGTTTTGTGAGAGAGTGTTTTATTAGGGTACGGGGTTGTACTCGAGTTGCACGATCTGGGTTGATCGTGGGGGTTTGCTTTGTAATCGGGTTTGGTTATAAAGTAAACATTAATAAGAGAGAGGGTGGACGTACACCTTTAGAGAGTAGGTTGAACCACGTTAAAAATCTCGTGTCTTGTCCATTCTTTCGTTTCATTTGCTTTTTCCTTTCTCGTTTATTTTCATAGCTTTCATTTCACGCTCTCATTTGCAACAGTATAGCATAACTCTGATTGTTTGAACAGTCACCGAGACTGTTTATTTCGCCTGTATATTGTTTTGTCATCGAACATGAACAAACTTCTCGTTTTAATTTTAAAAGGGTACTTAATTCACCCCCTCCCCCTCTTACGTACCGTATCAATAAACTCAACAAGTGGTATCAGAGCCTCATGCTCTTGATTGCTTTAGAGCGAAGATTTTGATCCTGTTTGAGTTTATTTGTTTATCTTTTCTTTTCAAAATGAATTCAAAATCTGTCAAATGTCCTGTCTTCGATGGCACGGACTATGGCTGGTGGAAAAATCGTATGATTCACTTCATACAAGGAACGAATTACGAGTGTTGGGTAATCATCAAGAACGGTCCATTTGCTATCACTACTACCAATACTGATGGTACGTCTAGTGTAAAAGATCCAAAGGACTACACTTCCGATGATTACAAAAAGGCAGAGAAAAACTCTAGGGCCATATAACTCCTGCAATCCGTATCGGCGAATCTAAAACTAGTTGTATTGCAGGATTTAAAATGGCCAGACAAATCTGGGATAGCCTAGAACTAGCCCACGAAGGAACTGTGCAAGTAAAGAAACAACGCATTGACATTTTAATGCAACAATACGAGTCATTTAAAATGAATAAAGATGAATCAATAAAGAGTATGTCCTTGCGCTTTTCCAACATATTTAACGAACTTTCAAATCTTAGTAGGACATTTCAAACTGAGGACATTGTCCGAAATTTTTTAAGAAGACTTACCAAGAAATGGCGACAAAAGGTCACAGCCATTCAAGAGGCCAGGGACTTAACCACTCTTACCTATGAAGCCTTAATGGGATCTCTAATGGCACATGAACTAACTCTTGCTGAGGATTCCGATGAGAATCCTAAAGCTAAGGGGATGGCCCTAAATGCATTCTCAAGTGATAATGAAAGTGATCTTGAGGAGGAAGTTGCCTTGTTGTCAAAACGTATCGCTAAAATAATTAGAAAACAAAATCAAGGAAAGTT
>VHZZ01004220.1:65748-79081 GCA_009801015.1 Silene noctiflora | reverse complement strand
AATTTCGCCTAGCTCGCAGAGTCTTTTCTGGTTCAGGGTCGTATGGAACGAGCTCGGACCTGTGAGACCTGGGCATAAACAAACACTAAAGGAAAAGAATAAGAACGGTCTCAAGGAACTGAGGTTCCCTGAGACAAAATACAAACTACAAGCAAACAAATAGAAATACATCGTCTCCCCGGCAACGGCGCCAAAATTTTACGGGCTAAATCACACACCTATCAAAGATAAACCAACTGTCCTAAACTAATGCAGTAAAGGAAGTCGGGATCGTATCCATAGGGAGACAAGGATGCTCTAAAGGTCAGCTAAAGTTTGTCTGAGTATCTGATCTTGGGGTCTTGATGTTTTTGTTTAGCTAATCTAAAGGCAAGGAAATAAAACCAAGCAAATAACCAAACAGATTTAAAAAAATATGAGAGAGGTAGCTAGGATTTTCGGTTCACCACGGTTTTTAACATTCAAAAGCATAGGTCTAGGATCGGTATAAAACACGATTAGAAGGGTAGTGAACAGATCCTTTCGGTCTACTATTCCCCTAGAAATCTAATGTAGCTTTCGCTCTAATTAGGTTTTTCTATTGTTCGCAACTGATTCTCACCTAATTCCAATCTTTCGATCTAGGTCAAGGCTTAACAAAACAATCAACTGATCACATGCATTTAATCAATTAATTATGATAAAAAGAAGCGAGTAACAATTCTAACGCAATAAATATCCCAGATCTAAAAACCTAACAACATTATGTTAAATGACCGTGGATCCCCTAAACCCTAGCATAAGAGAATTAGCTATGCATAATCATATTAACTAAAACAATACTAATAAGATTGGTTATGGAAATTGAATTAAACATGATGAATAAATAAGAAAAACAAATAGACATAAACAACAAAAATAAAGAGAAGGGAAAACAAAGGAAATAAGGAGAAAGAATTTAAACGAAGAACAAAGGTTTATTGATTACCGAAGGAAACAAAGATTAAAGTTCGGATCCAAAAGTTGAGAGCAAAGTAACGTAAAACAAGTTTTTCAGCCAAATAAGTGACGCCCTCAAACTGATTAATCGTTCCCCTTAAATGATAAGAGAAAACGATACATAAAGCTAATGGGCCGAGTTAGACAAATCCAAAAACTCGCCTAATTACTAAAAGCAGACGATCGACCAACAGGAACAGTCGATCGACTAGACGTGCCAGAAAACCAGTCGATCGACCAACAGTGACGGTCGATCGACTGAAACAATAGACAGCAGCACTAAAATCGTCTTCTACTCTTGTCCACACGCTTCCCGAGGCGACGTCTTCTAAGCTCCACTCTACCAAGGATGGANATCGTCTTCTACTCTTGTCCACACGCTTCCCGAGGTGACGTCTTCTAAGCTCCACTCTACCAAGGATGGAAGTGCACTCCTGAGGTCGGGTTTCGACTTGTTTTACGCACACTTGAGTCAAAATCTGCATTAAATACAAGATAACCTAAAGTAGTCCGTGCATAGGGAAAATAGTAGCTAGTCTCCACTAAATAAGCATAAAAATGCGTGCCAAAACAGTATAAAAAGTATATGGAAAATGCACGCATCACTTCTGGTGGAAACTTTCGATAGTGATTTGGATTCATGTTAATGGTGGTGAGGAAAGGGTACCTTGGGTGATAAGGCAACCCAAGAAGTGGACCTTGATCAAGACCATACCTATGTATATACACATAAAGAACTTGTGAAATGTGTTAATCCCTCTGGTGCTTAGAACATTTCTAAGGATTTCTTCTTGTAAGTCTTGTGGCACATGGCTGATCAATTTCCTAATTGATCCATCTGTTGGTAGTGCTGGATTGATCGTATATATCACCGAGAATATTGATGAGATTTCTCGCTGAGTTCTTGAGAGAAAATCAAGGAGAAAGTTGTCTTTTCCTTTTATGTGCTTAACATCAAATTTAAAAAAAAAAAGAACCAGCTTGCGATAGATTCGTAAGGCTATGTTTGGCAAGGCATTTCATGTAGCTTATTTTATGAGAAAAAGGAACATACATCGGATGTATTACCTCAGATTTTACTTGTTTTTGAGCATATGTGTATTTTTTCTGAGCTTTCATCTAAAACTTTATTTATTTTTGAGCATATATATATTTTTTTCTGGGCTTATTAAAGTTTATAAGTTAAATTTAAATTTTTTTTCCATCAAAACTCAAATTTAACTAAGTTTGTAGGTAATGTTTTTGAGTTTTATTGTAATTTTTTGATCTTAATGTTTGAGTGAATAAACTCAAAAACTTTATAGTAAAACTCATAATGTTTAAAACAAAACTCATAAAATTTATTATAGTGCTCAGAAACTATAAAATTGGTGGTAGTACATCGGATGTATAATCCATTTACTGTTACTTTACCAAAGTAGCTTATTTGACCAAAATTTTAATTACCTTATTAAAATTTTAATTACCTTATTTTTCTACAAGTGTTTGATAAGTAACTTATTTTGTTACTTAAAGCAACCTCATATTTTTATTTTTATTTTTATTTTTATAATAATGTCTCTGAACTTTCTTTTTAATTATCGTAAATTACTTATTTTGAACTTAAACTACATGTCACGTAGGTTGTGTTTCTTTAACTTCCTTATTTGTAAAATGTAAATACTAGTAATTGTTAATTGTTACTGCCATTGTCAAGTTATATGGTACAAGAATGATCAAGGAGTAATCGGATAGTCTGAACTCAAGGGATGAAGTATGAAATAATAATTTCTCTTTTCTTTTTCTCGTCGTTAAAAGATAGATCACATCATCACTTTTAGTTAATCTCACATCAGCTGATAATTAGAACTCAAGGGAAGTAGTATGTTTAGCATACAATGTAACTATTGAACTGCACAAATTTGATGTCGGAGATAATGCTTATGCTCCCTGTCGCCGTGGGTGAGAAGAGTCTTTCTCAACCGTTCACTCTCAAATCCATGTGCTAAACCAAATATGCATGACCTGAAAAATTTCCACCGCTAAAAATGCAGCGGCTGATCTTTACATCAGTGAAAAACAGCCGAAACTACATTAGTTTTTGATCATTCTAGTATGTTAATGACAATTAGCAAGACGATTAGCAAGCATGGGTAGCCTGTGTCACAAAAAAAAAAAAAAAAAAAAAACAGACCCGTTACACCTTCACCACTAAATCAATAGACATACAACGGCGTCGTCAAAAAAAGAAGCTATAAACCTCAAGGTTGCATTTATACAGTCTTGGCGCTTGCATTCTCTGTTGCCGCCTGGGTCCCGTTAGCTCCGTTCACACTACATAATTCTAACTTCCTCCTTTTTGCTATCAGTCGAGGTCTCAGCTGCATGACAGATCAAATGAATTCAACCAAACAAAGCAAATGAACAACTGGGAATAAAGACTGATTTCTCATCATTTGTTTTCAAGAAGACAATCTTTGTCAATCTTCGTCAATGACTCGGACTCATTTAGAAGAATCTAACACAAGCACGAGTCAAGTGTCGAACACAACTATTCCACAAGAAATCATCTTTTTGGCTACAATCAAGTACCCAAGTGTTGTATCAGTGCCGGATATGGGTACGCAAGACAATGCGAAGACTCGGAGTGACAAAGGGCAAAGAGAAGCAACAGATGAATATTCTTAATTATGTATCAGTTACCTAATTCTTCTAGCGACATTCATTTTTGTTATACTTGCCAAAGGCCATCATACACCCTTAATGTATATCACAAATGACTTTAAATATTTGATCGTCAAATTTCACAAAATGGCTTCAAAAATTAAAGAAAATCATGAAAAATACATTAGACTAGAAAAATTTGCAAGCTTTAATACAACATGCCAAGATGGCAACAATTCGCAATATGTCTAAGCCATTAAATACCCTATATAAAGGATATCTAAACTGTTAGACCATTACCATCCATGGGTCAAGATAATTGGGTCACAAACCTATCAATTCTCTTAAATTCTATTTATTATTTTCCTCCTTCCCATGATTTTCCACTTCCCCAATCATGTCTAACCCTCTTTCATCCTAGTGCTTTTGTGCCACCAACCAATGAAAAGAGGACAATTCACTTTCGACTAGGTCATCAAGAATGTCAATTTGGTGAGAAAAGGTCATCCCATGACCTCTTCGGCACACTTTTTTTCTATAAGCCATGAATTAATAACATAAATTCACATCATAGATGTTAAAAGGGATTTTTTTAACATCAAACCGTACTTTAGTATCAACCATTTTAGCTACAAATCTTACTTGATTCTCCCTTAGAGCTTCCACCACATGATCCATGGATCAATCTTTCGTAAGTTCATCGTCCCTCGACAATCGAGCACCACAAGTTTTTTACTAAGTGGCCGTACTCTCACCCGTTATCGCCATACAATCCATGTAGCTCTTCCTCCAAAAATTTCTTAACAAAAAGAAGTTTCCCTGCATTACCTTTAAGTCAATAAATGAGAGTATCTCTTCTCAAACCTAAGTGTTCTCTATATGCAAATCATATGTTAACGCAAAATCCTATACTGCTTCATTCCTCTCCCCAAGACCAGTATGAACACTCTCAAAACCAACGTGCCCACACTTAGAGCTACGTTAAGGTCGCCACCTATTATAAATTTCTCTTGATCAACCACAAATTTCATGTTTGATGGATGCATCCAACCCAACCAATGGTGCATATGCACTAATAACTGTTACTACCTCACCTCCTACCACAAAATTCATGACCTTGTCACTCTTCCTTGATACATCGACCCCATCATCTACAAAGTATAAACTCCCTATCAACAACTATCCTTATAGCATTTCTACCTTTATCCTTTCCAAAAAATCATAGTTTGTAACCCCATTGAACTAATTATCCCGCTTTCTCCCGAACACATTTAGTCCATTTAGTCTATTGTAAATAAATTACATGAATTCTCCGCCTTTTCATGACTTCTGCCACTTTTGTTGATCTCCTCATTAACGATCCAATGTTCCCAAGTCCAAATCGCATCCAATTACCCCTAGTGCTATTATGAGACAACCTCTTAGTGTGCACACGTCTTCAATGCTGTTGCACATTTGACACCATCATTGCTTGTTCGGGTGGCGCTAAGCTTTCGGACAACGACCTAGCATATTTTCCATTACACCCAGGCTAATGAAATGCTGCGCGCCTATATCATTTGACACCACCCAACAGTGTAGAGGGAGAAAAGTGAACACAAAGATGGTATAGGCAAGACACAGATGGTAACCTAAAGTATCAAAGAAGATGGAACGTCGTACCACTAACCATCTTCCATTACTCACATCTTCATGTTCTATATTCGGCTATATGAAAATTTGGCTTTTCAAAAGTAGTTGGGACCTTTGCATGGATTTCTTTAATTGAAAATTGAAAGGCTCGTCACCATGAAGATACTACAACTCAAATAAGTTCAAGTATACGCGTGCATGTGATCTCAGCACCCAAAAACAGGGTGCAAACTGTAGTGGCATGAGTTTGTAAGCCTTAATGAAAATAAGACAAAGTCCTTGAATTTATTCCAGCTGTCCTTAGCTCTTAAAATTTACGACTATGTTCATCCGATCAACATGCTTAACTATCATGTCTACAAAAGTGGAAAAGGAATGATGGAATCTTCCATAATGAAAGTTGCTATTCCAGAGACTATGAACTTGAGTACGTTTCCTTTGGTGCTTTCATGGGTTTGATTAGAGATATAGTTCAATGATCAAAAGCCCCTATCTACAGCCTTCCTTTGTCCACCGTTGGCCTTGATTTGCTAGTGACAATGATTATTACCTCTTTAAATATAGTTTAAATGTTTTAATTGATAATTTGCATACATGAGAACTTCCAGAACTTGTAGTAGTTCATCAATTAAATGTTCCGCATCTAGTAATCTTTAAAAATCGGGGAGTTATTAACCCAGAGGGCATGGGGGCTGATAAATTGAACTTCATAGTATGGAACTCCAAGGGTTAGTGACTTATGATAAGAGTTCCCCTGATTTAGTGAATAAGTCCCACATTTTTTTTAGAAGAGTGAGAAAAATTAGCTGCTCCTCTTCCCCAAAAACAATTTCGTATTTCACTTATATTAATAATCATCCATTTTCCATAAATAAACACAAGAGTAATAACAGTGCTCCATTCCAAATATGCACACATAACTTGCAAATTATGCCAATACAGCAACGACTTTATATATCGAAAACACAGGCAAAAAGCGCACAGAGCCCATAGCTTGAATATAAATTGGTTATAAACTCACGTCAAACTAAGGTCAAAGAAAAGGTATACCTAAAATAAGTTAACGCAGCCCATTTAGTGGTATAAAGCTTATGAAAAAAAAAAAAAAAAGAGCAAATTATCAGCTGCTCACTGATAGCAGGACTCAGCGACGTAGCAAACATTTGATGAACATGTACTGATGTACACTCATGTACACATCAAAGGCAACTCATATACAAGAGCCCTTTCTCTATCACATAATAGGTTATCTAATCGGAAAATATAAGGGATAGGCTGAAAGGACTTACCATTTCAATGTATTTCAATTGCTTCAAAACTTCTTCAGTTTCAAGCTCCTAGAACAAACAAGAAGCTACAAAGTTATATAATTCAGCATGCAAACAAATTTAGGCAAATGTAGATGTATTAGGACCCTATGTCACAGCTCAATCTCAGATTAGACAAACATATAATCCAAATAGACAGCTTCTATAGGACTAACCTAGCCATGTACACAAGTATAAACACCAATGGATATAGGAGCAAAAGGGGAGGGAAGGAGGTTCATATCCTTAACTTCATGTTTAAAATATTAACCACTCGAACACTGAACCAAGGGGGCCAAGTGATAATTTATGTACTGAAATAAAAATAAACTTAAAATTATAGGAGAAGCCAGTCCAGTCCCCCTCCTGATCATATAATAAACTGCCATAGCATCAATAATGCGAAACAGTTCTCACCTGAGGCACAGCACAATCAGCATACGTTGGATCCCAAAGGACTGAGCGAAAACAATCCCACTTATCAGTTTGAACCTCAAAAAGAGGAGCTCTGCAATGTAAAAAATTTTCCCAGTAATTATAGTAATCCAGTCATTTTTTTAACATTGAACCAGTGTGCAACAGTTTCCAAATACTTTAATAACAAAGGAATCACGAAGATGAAACCAATAAGAGGAGCTTAAGGAATGCCATCTTTAAGAATGTGCATCTTATTAGACATGATATTAGATGCGAGTTGATAACGAAAAACTCTGCGACATTATATTAACTTAGTAATTAACTATCTACCATGCAGCATTCCTAATCAGAAGGTACAGAGTCATATACGAGAAACTCGGAAAAGCGTTTCCTTGGAAAAAAAAAAAAGCACATTAGCCAGCTTCACATATCCAGTACTTATACTTATAACTATCACTTTGAACTCTTCTGGGAATAAAAAAAGACGGAACACAAAAAAGAGGCCCAAGGAGCACAACACAAATGAAACCCAAAAAAGAGAGAAATTCAATCAACTAAACCAAATTCCATAATTTGTTAATGGAAAAGAGAGAGCTTCAATAACTCTTTGAGAATATCAATCAAATTAAACCCATAAATCAAAACAGAATAGATTGAGAGTACCTGCGCCACTTTCCACATATAGTTCCATCAGCATCGTCCCCCATGCCAATAATGACATCTCTACATTGAAGCCAATTACCAATAAAAATGGACTTACGAGGCTTTCCAGGAACCAATCTCTGAGTGACGGCCACCAATAAAAAGAAAAAAATGAGAGAAAAAGGGAAAGAGTTGGTCAATTCGTCCAAGAAGAAATATAGCATGTATGCGGTAAAATTAATTAAAGCGCATAATCCTTACAGGTAAATTAACACCAAATGACGAATCCAACTCCTTTGGTCCGGGAATGAGGTCAATGCCCCTGCATAGAAAGGACAAGGGCAAAACAACTTGAATGGCAAAGCAAAGACAATAAATAATATGCTGACTAGAAATAGCAATACCAGAGGCAGGGCATGATACACTTCAACGTACTAATGTTCAAATGCATATTTTATTCCATTTTCTATTTTTCCAGAGTGTGATCGGGCTCAGAAAGTAAAGTGCATATATTACGAGGAGTACTAGTCAAAAATAAAGAAATTGAGTAGGGATAAATTTAGTACAACTAAAGTTCAATCGTCTTAATAAATATATTTCCTAACCTTTCAAATGATAAAAAGTTCTGGACAGTCAATCAGACATGGATAAATCAGTCGAGTACACCACATATATTGCCCAGTGTTTGTTCTATATCAGAACCTTCGATGAAACCATATCCATGTCAAACAAAAAACAACCCCCGTAAATATGAGTGAGAATCCATACTCAATCCTTACCAATCTCTAACACCTCTTGAAAAGACAAGAAAAGAGGCCCCCATGACAAATGCGAAGGAAGAGACTGGTATACAAACCATTTAGTACTCGAAATAATTTTAAGCTTTATGTCTCAAAAATCTCATAGAAAATAATTTTAAGCTTTATGTCTCATAGAAAATAATTTTAAGCTTTATGTCTCAACCTCTTGAAAGATAAAATCCCCTTCAGAAAAGTGGTTACCAGCATAATATGGAATCTTGGAATCTTGGTTTCAGTCATGGTTGTAGTATCGGTTGTTGCGGCATAATCTCGTTATATGCGGCCAATATCGCTTCAAAGTGAGGTGATATGCGGTCTTGGTAACCTCCAAAACCTTTTCCAGTGTCACGGCCGACATTAACATGGCTGCCAGTTTATATTGTCGAGTAACAAGCACCTCTTTATGAAAGGTGGAACTAATCATCCACAACTAGATTACCTGATAGTACTCTTTTGAAAGTAACTTGTATCATCCTCTGAGTTATCTTAAGATTCTTAACCAGTGTTTTGAATACTTCTAGGCTCTAACAATGTCCATCGGCGGCGAGAGTACTGTCTTAAAAGCTACGCTATCTGGTTTCTTTACTCTTTTTTATCAGTGATGTAGGATATTACTTAAAGAAAACAAAAGAGGGCCACACTCAAGTACAGGAAAAAAAAAATACCAAGGGCTGATGCCTATGTACAAAAGGAAAGCGATAAGCACTCACGCTATGGAGAGTAATCTTATCTATAACGAGAAGAAAAGTTAAGGTCAAGTAAGAATTAAGCAGTTGAGTCCAGTTATACAATAACCTCGAAATTGGGATTGGAACTGTGGAGTTCTGATTTCTTTTACCCTCATAATGGGGAAACGAGTAAGAATAACTCCTTTAATGATTTCATAGGGTCATAGAACGGGCACCAATTTTGTCCTTTTTTAAAAGTAAGATAGGAGTATTATAATAATTAATGGACACCAAGGGGTGACACACTGACACTTGTGTACAAAAGATATAAATAAACTGTGTCGTAAAACATGATATAAGTCAAGTAAACATACTTTGTCATTGGTCCATTCCATTCTGGCACAATTGCTTGGAAACCTTTACCAACTCGAACACCAGTTATATACGGTTGAGTGTCCTTTAACATTAATTCTATAGGACTCGAATGTCCAACAGAAGTTGCATAACCCTTTCCACTTCTAATAATCGATGATTTTGTCACTGCTCTCTCTTTCATCAAGTTATGCTGCTTCTTAGCACAAGATTGACAGTACCAATCATCAATAGGAATCTTCTTTATGCTTGGATTGAAGCAAGAAAGATGAAATGCTTCTTCACACTCGTCGCATATTAGCATTTCTTCGGCTGTCTCAATTAAGCCACAAACATGACATGAGCGAGAAAAACTACTCTTGGAACAGGATGGATCATCTTCAACAGAAGGGCCACGTCTATTAAGCAGGCTGTGACTTTGAAGAATAGAAACACATAGCGTCTTCACTGATAGTGATATAGCACCCCTCACCATATCTGTAACATGTGCACCCGAGGAAGAGCATTCATCTGTGTCATCAATTTCTGTGATCGAGGGAACTATGCCACCATCCATGTTTAGCATTGATGAGGAACAACTATCATCTACACTATACAGCTCAACAATTTTGTTCTTTTTATCTTTTGAAATAGAACCCAGATTGACAAATGGGCATCCATCATTTGCATCTGAAGTTGTGAAACACATTTCTTTGTTGCCGACTACTGCAGATAATGAAGAAAATCTAGCGGTATCCGCTTCATGAACGCCTCTTAATTTCTCCATTGATGTAGCCATAGGGTTTTCTGCTCTGATGGAAGAACAACAAGCACCAGTCGGCGATGTATTTACTGATACTACACTAAAAAAATTAGTTACACCGCTTCTCTGATGCTTCCGCCTTTCATATACAAAACTAATAGAGTCAGAAGATGGCTTTGCAGAAACACAAGCCTGAGAAAGAGAGGTGTTCTTTAGGGGCCTCCTCCTCTGATATACGAAATTAAGGGGAGAAAAGTCAGACGTATTACAACTCTGGATATGGCTCAATGAGCATCCAAAATCCCCTTTCTGAAGACTGTTGTTTGAGGTACCTAAATCATTATTCATCTTGAATTTATTTGCCACGTTCAGAAGCGGGCATCAAGTTAGACAAACAGCCTTTCACCCAAATATCGGATACGAAACAAAAATCATCGTCGACGAACTAGAAAAGAACCATTTCAGCAACATATTCACCGGAGATTCGGTCGCATAAACCTTACAGTTTCCCTCAAAACCCTACCCTCCTTCACGTTCCACCGTCTCCGAGATCAAAACAAACCCACTTTATTGATAATAGAAGAACCTGAACGATTAAATACCACACAAATGGAGATAAATCAAAATGCAGGTATTTTGCAATTAAAATTGGTCCAAGTCTAAATTCTCCGTTCCTCAAAAGCATCATCAATCAAATACATTGCTATAACACAGACAGCAGCAAGAACAAAATAATCAGACAATGACAAATACAAACTCATCTACGCATCAAACATGACATGGATCCCCATATCTTCATACATTAACAACCAAAAACAGCATATATTCATATATCTACATTAAATAAGCCCAGAAACATCAAACAAATTAATCTAAAGTAATAAACAAAGAATCATACTCTAGACTAGTTTCAACTCTATGAATGAAAATATAAAAATAAAATAAAAACAGTAAACAGAAAAATAAACAGGCAGAAACATCACCTTTTGGTGAGAAATTAGATGGGCAACCAAAAAAGTGAAGAATCAGTTGAGAAATCTGAAGTGGGTATCTCTCAGAATTGCTCTACAGATATTTCTGCAACTGGTTTTTCAAGATTTTTTTCCCCAAAAAGAAAATACTGGTGTTTTTTTTATTTTTAATTGTGCAGGAAAACGCATGTGACAGGACAGGCGAAACTGTGAAAGAGAGAAAAGGTAGTGAATGAATGTGGGTATTTTTTTTGCTGCCTGATTTTGGTTGTATTTTTTCACAATGCTGACTCTCTGCAGGATGTTTGAGGGGTTTAGTTTTTGGTTGTACCAAGTGCTTATTGTGCACAAATAGGATTATAGATCCAGTTGTATATAAGTATTGTACAATCAAGGTATAAAAATTCGAGCTTATATGTATTTTTTCTGAGCTAATGCTAAGTTCATATTTTTAATGTGTAAATGGATGAAATCAGATACTTTCTAATAAAGCTCATATTCTTTAACATAAAGCTCGGATAATTTATTACAAAGCTCAGATTATACCCCGTACAACTGGTACAACTGGTTGTATAGTCCATGAAAAAATACCACCAATAGTCAAATTTATGTTCTCTTGGAGGCCGTCCATCTAACAACTAAGGGTAACCCATTAAATGGAATATTATAAAGGCTTAGGCGTAAGGAGTACGATTCTTTCGGAAGGCACCAGAATTTTTCTAGTCCAATACACCTAAATACCCAACTATGCTTGCATTATAAAAAGATTGGAATTTCAATTAAGAAGGACATTCATGAAAACTCTTCATATTGGACTTGATTAAATCAGTCCATGAATTTATTTGGGATCCGATTTTACTTGATCGATTATGTCAAAAAAATTTAATTAAATTGATCAATTTTCATATATTGTAACCACAAATTCTCATTGAAGACGGACACTATCCGTCACAAGCTGAAGACGGATAGTGCCCATTTCACAATATGTAAGTGGCACTATCCATGGGTGTTCCATTTCTCGCCCACTTGCCCTCCCACTTGCCTTATTGTGAGTAGGGCACTATCCGTCTTCAGCTTGTAACGGATAGTGTCCGTCACAAGCAAGACGCTTTGTATTGTAACACCTCATGAAAAATACTTCGTGTAATATAAATGACTTATTTCATTCGCTCTTTACTCAATGATGTACCGATACGTTAAACATGAATAGACCTTTAAAATCATGTGTCGACAAATTATAGTAATTCCTCAACTTACTCAAATGTATTATATTCTTTGAGTTCCTCAGTTTTCTTGATGTCCTATGAATTAATCGACCACTGGACCTATTAGTTATCTATAGGTACATACAAGGCAAATTCTCATTTGTGACGGCACTATTCCGTCACAAGCTTGTGACGTGAGACAAAAAGCAAGTGGGAAAGCAAGTGAAAAAGTGAGTGGGAGAGAGACTGTGAGACGTCACAAGCTTGTGACGGTCACAAGGAAGACGGACTGTACATACAAAGTAACAATAAACTCTCTTACAACTCTACGGATATATTGAGTAGCATACTATTAATTAGCATCACATTACTAGTTTACTACTCTGACTCTCCCGCTCATTTTTTGTAATTTTCCATATTTGCACATCTCAGTCATTTGCTTACATTCGTCTCTTTTCTAGGTTGGTTATTCTTTTTTCATTATGCAAATTATTTTTTCTCTTTTTATGTATATTAATTAAACAAATCCTTTCTGCTTTCCTTGTACACTTAAATTCATAGTTTAAATGGCCTTTGGTGCATTAGTGATGGCATGATCCCACCCAAATAATCGTATAACAAATATATTTTCACCACGAGAAAATGATTAATATGTGTTATTTTTCGTAGATTATTTTCACAATACATTTTTTACTCAATAATAACAGTTTTCACCGAACTTCTGTTTACCCTGCATTAAAAAGCATCAAATTAATTCTCTCTTCCTTCTCTGTATTTTTGTGATGCATCCTATGTGTTATTTCGTGTTTAAATGTTGGATGTATCAAAGTTTTCCGCAAGCCCCCACTGTAACACCCCCACACTCCAAAGTGCCGTACCAAGGCCACCTAGAGTATAAAGGTGTTACCATCTTGGTTTTCCGAGGCAATGAATATCATTAGACAATAAAGAAACAT
>VHZZ01004220.1:41281-64232 GCA_009801015.1 Silene noctiflora | reverse complement strand
TCGAGTACCACACTTCCAGACTCTGACTTAAAAAGACACGGACTTACTCGACAGAGTAAGTCCTACTCGGTCGAGTCACCAAAGGCAGGGAAAACTGTAGTATTACACCCACTTACCTTGCAAGGAAGCACATATCTCATTGTGTTTCGTTGTGAGTTGAAGGGACGGAGAAGGTCCGTAAATTGCCTATCATCGGATATTATTAGTTTAGTTAAACTTTAGTTTAATAAGGGTCTTGGTCTTGCTCTATTACTTACTCGGGGACGAGTAAGACTTACGTGTGGGGAGGTTTGATATGTGTTTATTTGGTAGCAATTTCCCCATTATTCCTTATGCATTTTGTCTCTAATTAAAGCGGTTTTGGCATTTTTGGCTTGTATTTTACGTCTTTAGTCCCATGCTATGATTTGTCGTCTCATCTTGCATAATTTGAGCCAAAAGAGGATTAAGAAAGCAAGCAAAGTAGCACATGAAGCTAGCAATGGGAAAAAGGAGGGAAGAAATGCATAGGAGGACTCTCAACCGGTCGCCCGGCAGCCGGTCCACCGGCTGAGAGTCCCTCATGAGTTAATTTGAACAGGTCGTCGCTAACCTATCAAAAATAAATTACCTTAGTAATAGAAATTAATGTAGTATTTAGGGGTCGAATCCACAGGGAGAAGGGAGTTGCGAATTAGTTGTTATGGGGCGAATTTTATCTTGATTAGTCACTAGTTATGAATGATGACAGAATGGTTTATGCAAAGTTAGATATAAAATGCAAACAGTAAAGTAAAAGACATCTAGGGGGTTGGGTCATACATGCAAATTGATATTTAAATAGTTATAAAATTAGTATTCACAAATAATCATCTAGGCCTAACGATACCCAGCTTTTACTATTAGCACCGGCCTTGAATCGGGTCCTAACAAGCTTTCACTATGAGCTAGGTCGATCCACTACACATGTTTAGTTCTAATACACTTCTGTGTCTCTCGACTTATAGAATGTATAACGAATTTAGTTCAAGACTATGGTCACTAATCGTAAACTAACATTACAATGCAACATGGTAGAAATGATAAGTGAACAATCAATTAAACAACTTATTTTATTTATCAATTATGCATGACTCCCCTAATCCCTAGACTAAAAATTTTAGCTACTCATGTGAAAATGATAACAAGTGAAAATGCTAAATGCAAACATAATGTGAAAACTATGATGTAAAATTGAAACTTGTAATGAAACAAAAACTATAAAATAAACAACATAAATGAACTAGAAACTATTACCATAATTGGAAATAAAGAACAATAAGGAAATGCATAACTTGAAGATGAAGAATAACTAAATAAACTTGAATTGCAAATGTGAATTGTTGAATGATTAAAATGATTTAGTGTATTACAACTAAAAACCGAAATGTATGTAAACTACGTAATGAAATGAGGAAGAGGAAATGTTAGGAATTCTAAGAACATTGATCAAATTCCGGAGAGAATGAGATATCCAAATGGTTGGATGTGACCTCTTTTATATAGGAGGTGGAGTAGAAACGTAAACAACATAGACCATGGTATCCCCGATCGGGGATGCAGTGATCCGTCTATATGGCCTTAAATGGCCATAGTAAATGACCCGATAATCCAATAAATCATTTGATGCGTCCTTAATTGTCCGGTAAATGCTTGTTTGATGTGGAAAATGCTCGGAATCCTATTTAGATATTTCCACATTCAATCTTGGATTTCTTTTGGGCTTCATTTACTCATTTGTTTACATTTGTACATGATCTTGTTCTTGGGCCATTTTGCTTCTACATTTCTTCATCAACCCATTTCCTATTGCTTGCATGGTCCATCTTGGTTTCCCTTTAGACTCGTGATCCGATTCTTGCTTATTCGACGGAAGATAGCTACTAAAAGCTATATTTCCCACAAAACATGTTAAGTACGAGCAAAACAACTAGAACACGAAATTAGCTCAAATAACACCAATAAAAGTGCAATTATCAAATAAAACCGAGTTAATATGAGGGGTAAAATCCTATATAAAATATACTTATCATAATGGAAGATCTTTTTGAAGTGAAGTTACAGTTGGTTCTGAGTCGGTCTAGGGCCGGCGCCCGATTAACCGGCCCAGAACCACTGTTATATCAAGGAAACGCCAAATTTTAGAAGAACCTCCAGTTGATCTTGAGCCGGTCAAGGACCGGCGGCCGGTTGACCGACCCAGACCCCCTCTCCGCACTTTTGTCCTCTCCTTCTTTGTTTGACCTAATTATCAGAACACTATATATAGATCGTCATAATTTGTACTAGACACAATACCCTAGATCTGAAATTATTTCCTTGTTCATGTTAATCTTTCCTTAATCAAACTTTAATCTTTCCTTAATTAAGCTTTAATTACTCTACAAATTAGTTTATTCTACTTTAGTTGGGTTGTTTACGTTTAGTAGTTGGGTTGTAATTGGAGATATTGAAGAATCTCTTCCATTATTAATCCAAAGTTTGAAGCTTTCGTTGTTGTTGGGTACAATTCCTTCCTTATTTCACTTTTGTCTTGAATTGTTTACATTTCAAAGTTCATTTTACTTGTTGTTTGAATTAGCATAATGTTTGTTGCTTTGTTCATGCTTGTTTCTCCAAATGTTTACATGTGTCTTGTTAGCATGAGTGAGTAGTCCCCTCAAGGGTTTAAGGGGGATCTTGAGTGAGGTTTGGACTATGAATATGGGTAGTTAACACATAGGTTTTAGGTAATTGTTTGGTTTTCATGTATGTAAATATGGGATGTTTGATGAAATGTTTGTATGAAAGTTCAAGCCTTTTATTGATTTATGCTTAGTATCCTCTTGAATGACAATGATAGGAGATGCTAGATAGCATTTGCATGTTGAGTTTGAATCAAAGTGAAGGCTTTGTGAAGGACTTTAGGTAAACTAAGAGATTAGTGACTAAACCTTAACCTTGACATTACCCATTGCTTGTTGACCCCATAATCTAGTCTACCTTATTGAGCGAACCCATAAACCCTAGCTTTTAGTATATTGTTTACAATCATTTGCCTTAGTTTAACCTTGTTGTTTATTCGCCCTAGTTATAATTTAGTTCTTTATATCAACTTTCCTAATTATTTGACTAGACTAGGACTTAAGTAAACCGAGTATAAACCCCCCATCTTCGCGTTCGACCATACTACTTAAATTGGATTTTTACAAATTGTTTTTGATTCAGGAAGGACGACTAAAACCCGACATCCGTATAGTATACTCTTTAGGTCGTAAACTAAATCTATAAATTGAAACCTGTGAGTCAAGAAACATTTCTTCCAGGGAAGTTTACTTGTGAAAATTATACTTCATCACCAATTACAATACCTATTTTTTTATGATTTACATCTCATTGTAGTTGTTCTATCAAATTCAACAAAAATGTGTAAAGCTTGGCCAACATAATGATGGTATGAACTATGAACTATGACACACTAGTAAACCTTGCCACAAATCAGGCCCTGCCGCCAGCCCAGCTCCGAGTGGCGTCTAGCACAGTGCCTCCCATCGCCGGATGACCTCTGACTCCCCTTCACCTCCCCATCACCGCCTCTACCACTTGGAACCGTCACTACCACTCTACCACCGGTGCCGTGCCTATGACACCACCAATGGAGTAACCTACAACATTCTAAGAGTTTGTAACTATGAGGTAATCTTCATTCATTTTTCCCCCTTTCCCTTTCTTTACTACATTCTATGTCCCTTTTGATGAACCATGTCTACTTAATACAGGCCATAGCATTATCAAAAGAAATAGTAAAAACAAACTTAAATTAAACTCAATTAAAGTTATCGTATTTTGCAAGGAATGGGAATCCTTCATGACATCAAAGGCAATTATATATGTTAGCGCCTTAGCGAGCCGGGCTCGGGAAATGCAACCTTGAACCAGCCCGGTATGGAGGGCAGGCTCACAAGTCTTGGAAAATTGCGTCAATTGCCAACCCTACACACTAGGGGATAAAGTTTTGTGACATACTCCAAATTTGCAATTTTGTACGAT
The DNA here is from genome assembly GCA_009801015.1 of Silene noctiflora. Taxonomy (NCBI): domain Eukaryota; kingdom Viridiplantae; phylum Streptophyta; class Magnoliopsida; order Caryophyllales; family Caryophyllaceae; genus Silene; species Silene noctiflora. The sequence continues at coordinate 60,185 of VHZZ01004220.1, read as the reverse complement.
TTCGCAAAGCCTGCTTGGTGACACAGTAGCAACGGCGTTAGTGGAGACTTCAGAAATGCCACACAAGACAACAATGTTGTCTCCAACTCTTTCATTGCCCCCATCCTCTTTGTTTCTAACTACCACAACTAGGAAACAAGATATGAGCAGCTCTGGGCGTCAAAAGTATAAAAAAATAAAAAAAATGAAAAAAAGAACTAGATATCAGAACCCTGCTGGAGGCAAGTGACAGGAAACTACTTGTGATATCATTACTAAAACAAGAATTGCTATCACCAATAGCCAACATGAAGCTCATTTACATGTATGTACATATACTGATCACTAATCGGTAGTCATGCCAGCTCTCAACCCTAAGCAAGATGGTGAGCAAAAAACATTATAAAAGATCTGAGTGGCACCAAAGGCAACTGAAAGTCTGGATCTGGAAATATCTGCTTTCGATTGCATGCATTCATGCTCAAACTTTTCGCCAAAATGTGATCTCTAGTTCCTAACATATCACAGCAGTCTCTGCAGCATTTACATGACAATGATCTGCAGACCATCAATTTAACTGACTAATTCACGTGGCAAATATGCACCAGAATGGAGGACATACCGGTTCTTTAGATATGACTTTCAGCTTGGATTAAACCCTACTGGCAGCCAGATTCCAGGCTCACTTCTTAGACTTGAGTTGCGCGTTCAGTTTTCTCATTCCATTCCCTTGATCCTGCAGAAAGATGGGCAAAAAGACTCAGGCAATTTGACCAATCAAAGAATAAGATAAATCTTAGTCAACCGTAATTGGTAAACCTGATACAAATATTTCCAACACAAATCTGATCTATCTTGCAGTAATTGCCATTCAAGAGCCATCTCATACTCAAGGGTATTTGACTGAGATGAATGTGAGGTGGACACTGCTTCTCTCTGGAAGAAAAAATTAAAAGGGACATTAAACAAAATTGAAGAGAACATCAATGAGTTTCAATTTTTGGATTCACACATGGAGCAGACTAGCCCTATCAGAAAGTAGCAAGAGTTGCAAATATGAACGCTACCATATCCTTCTGCTTTTGCTGTCGAGTTTTTTCAATGACTATGTGACCAAAATATTGAGATTGCTTTCCATGCAGGGTCATACTATAGTTGGTCCCAACAAGAGGTCTGCAAACATATAGAAAAGCAAATCATGATCCAGCTACAAAAGTTTCACGAATCAAATACCAATCAAATAGTGACAAGGTATTGACTGAACCGCGATCAATTTATCAATGTTTTAAATGTTACTGACATTTACGTATGACACTTCTCGCATACCCGTTCTCGAGCTAGGGTGAAAAGGCTCAAGGTAGCAGCAATTTATAAACACAAACTTATCATGTTAGAAGAGGAAAACACCTCCTATATCTTAAACTTTTATATCAGCCGATAAATTAATACATTCACTTTACCAACAAATTAAAGTTAAGGCATTTCAGTAAATTTATTTACAATAAATTGGAATAGAGAAAGATGTGGCACGAGAAAGAATGTGTGATCCAAAACGCAAGACAACTACATACAATCTGAATCCCCAACTTTGGCATCACTGCCCCTCCTACTTTCTTCCTGGATAGTTGACAATCCATTTTCAGCAAACAATACGGAAAAGATGATGAATTGTATAGTTCAGATATAAGAAGTCGATTATAAAGCTATGAAGGGTGGGAAACAGGTGTAAATGCAAGATGTTACTCAGACTTGGTTCAAACTTCAAAGGGTGGGAAACAGGTGCGTACCCAAGAGTCAGACTACTATTTCATTAAAAAAATTCAAGTTCTTGGTCTGAAAAATGAAGTGCCAGAGTGCCATACCACTGTCCAAGTTTCACGTGTCGCACATGGGTATGCGAGCTCATAAGAAGTGTCGAAGTAACATAACAAGGAACTTTGACAAACTAAAAATCCTTTCGCAGCAGATCTAGTTCTGTTTTACCTAATTTGATGAGAGAAGCCAAAACCCATTGGATGCACACTTGACACTTCTACTACTTCTAGGGATCGTCGGATCGATTAAAAGTATCACAAAATTTTACCAGAAGCCAAAATTATGGTTCACTAAATGTATTTGGAAATAGACTGAATGAAAAGCTTGCTTAAAATCTCTATATCACACACTATATTTACAAGAGAATCACAAAACTGGAGTTACTTATTCATATCACATTAGCTAACCATGCTCAAAGACTGAAAAAGTCTGATAAAACCAATCCTCTCGGGGGGGGGGGGGGGGGGGGGGACATTATTATTAAGCACATCTTTATGATATGGACATTGACAGCATCACTCATCAAACACAAAATTACAGAAATAGTATAAGACAACTTTGATAATGCAACTAATCTCACAGAACAAGAGAAGTAGTGTCTATAAGAAAATGTAGAACCTTAGCCCACATTCCACATTTTACAGTTCCATAATCTGTAACTGATACACTACAGAAACAGATTGAGAGCATAAAGAATTAAATGCCAAAATCAGGTAAGAAAATAATTGTAGATCAAATTAACAATAGGCTGCTAAAAAAAAGAAATCAGCTTCCACAATGAGTGGCAATAATTCAATTCTTACAAGATCTTTTACCAATTAATCACCTAGCCCCCCTCTCCCGAATAGAAAGCAGGTAAGGGGAAAAAAATAAAAAAGAAAACTCGTACAAACCTTCCATCAGGGAGCATCAAGCAACCTTGTTCCAGCTTTCGCATGACCATCTCTGCAACTTCTCGATTGCTGAAGATGGCAAAAGCTTGTCCTACAAGAAAAATTAAATAGCTTACTTAAAGAAGAGTGCCTTTTTCACCTCGTGTAGCCTAGGGACTTTAATTATCACACTGGGTGGGCTTTGAAAGCAAAGAGAATGTTAAAAGGATAGAGACGAGGTCATGGTAGAGGAAAAATGATATCTTCAAACGAAGAGTAGGCATCAGCAGTGAAAAAAGGATAGAGATTCTGACATACCAGCATGCGGGCTAGATGTTGCAGTATGTTGCACTATTTTTACTGTACARCTTTCATGAAAACCATTCAAAATTATACCCTGGGGAAAATTAACACAGAGATAACACAACTTTAAAGCTTATATTCCAATAAAAGGGTAGAAACAATATCTCGTAAGTTTACATAAAATGTGTCTTTATTGGCACTCAGATTCTTGTGACTCCATAGTCCATACACAAAGCAGATGCATTAATTTTGAACATAAAATGTCACAACATAACATCTGATAAGGAAACTTGGCCCATACCCCCAGGACAAAGAAACATAACATATCAAACAACATATGTTATCATAACTTCACACCTGCACTTCATCCGCGCTGTATGTAGGATCCAAGTTCTGAAGAAGAACAAGCTTTCCTTGATCATTAGCACCGTTAATTCTGTCTTCCCAAAGCTAAGAGAAAAGAAAGTTGGGTAAACTTATTGATGAAAGTTAAAATGAATAAAAGATCCAGAAGAATATGAGTAAGTTTTGGATAAGTAATAGAAGATGAGCCAAGGTTATGTAAAAAAAAAAAGGAGTCAAGAAAAACATAAACAGACTATACAAGGTGTTCAAGAATCCAACACCATTGCTTGATGGCATGAATCTACATGATTAACATAGATATTTCAAGAAATCACTGCAAATTGTCGATATGCACATAATATTTGTAAAATAGTGTCCCAAATGCATCAAAAGATAATACTTCTGACCTCTGAGCACTTGTAGAAATCTCAGAGACAAACAGCCAAAATGATGATCAACAACCCCGGCTTACAAAACACATGGTCATTTAATTCAAGTACATGGCCAATAAATATCGCATAACCCAATTAGCCAGAGTTCCATATGAATGACCAATAAAGAGACAGAAAGCATTAGCTGCAACTGATTAACCCAACACATAGAAGTATATAATTTATAGTATTTTCCTACGTACTCAAGTGTCAAACACACACAAACACACACACGGGAGTGCGGGCACACACATGGTTAATGTGTAGTCAGACCTGAACTCATGATTTCAGATAAAAAGATCACAAAGGTAACTTTTTAAAAATCAATAATAACCAACATATGGAGAAACATATCCTCACGAAGGCGAAGGCTATGTATGAGTCTCAAATGTAAAACATGCCCAAATCATCCCATTTACTAACACGAATGTCATTTAAATGCCCCAGGGAGATGTATCTGTTTCTCAATGATGATCCATAGATGTTATACAACAATCTTAAATGAGACCAATTGATGGAGAAAATTGTAGCCTCATATTCTTGTCAACAACCATAAAAATAAACTACCGAACCCCAGCTTACCTTGATTACTAAGAAACACCACTATTTTAATCTTTGAAACAATAAAAGGTCAATCTAAAGCAAGTAAAGAGCTTAAGCTTATATTTAGCAAATAAAATATAGAGCTCAGCATGAAGAAGCATACTTACACCATCTGTAAACCATTTGCTCTTGTCCTGTAAACACATAAACAGTGAGCATTGAAATGTTAGTGTACAAAAGAACAAGAACACAAAACAACAAAAAAACGAAAACCTTTTCAGAAAAGCTAAAGAAGAATGATATAAATAAATTATATGAACCAGCATTAGTTATACTAGAAAATACCACTAAGAGATAAGCTATTGATTATAGGTAGATTTTTTTTTTTTTTTAAATTAGGCTCCTTTTGAAACTGCATCTGCATGTTCCTGACAACAATTATGTTCACAATTTTTTACAAAGTTGCCACATTTTAAAATATCCCATTCCACTTCATCAAACTATTTCCAGTGCGAGGCTGATGCTTCTTGCCAGAAATTCTTTAGTCCAAAAATTATGGCAGAATGCACATAGGCACATGGTTTAAATCTTCTCCGATACGTCACGTATAGCGTATAGCCTTAGATGTATCAGTACCAATTTATAACGCGAATTAGGCCTATTGCACAGCTTGACCCGTGAAAAACAGAGATGACCCAGTTAGAATTTGTAACGGCAAAATTTTGTTAAGAAAAAGACTACAAAGTTGCAACTTTTAGGTTAAACTAATTATTGTGAATAGATTTAATCTTCGCTTCATATGAAGTAGACAAGTAGACGGTAAAGTATCTACGAAAGCTTTTAAAATAAATGTCAACCACGATTCCGTGACACCGTTACCACCGCGACTGATACCGTGATTTTAAACCGTGCGTAGATACTGAATATGATACAAAAACAAAGACGAATGAACGAATAAATAAGGTCTAGATGGGGGTAAGACAAGATGATTTCATTTCATGACACTATTTGCTGACAAAATGAATATAGGACGAAGAGAACAATGTTAAGGAGTTTAAAGTTTTAGAAGGTGGGACTGTTTTGGGTGACCTTTTTTAAATACCGAGTGCTTCAAGTACTTTCTATGGTCTTCTTTTTAATATGGTCACTATAGATGTTTACTATCCACTATTGCTTTTTTATACTATAATCATATTTTAAGCATGATTTTACAATTTGAGTCCATCTTGAGTCACATGGTTTACCAACGTAAAGGTCTTGATAAGTACTTGCATTTAGATATTTAAATAACATAAGAAACACCTTTGGAACAAAAACTCGTCAAAATAACAAATAAACTACTTACACCATAAGATCATTTCATGAAGTTGTCATATACTGTTAAAGTTAGAAGGGTCTGAATAAAATTGATCACGAGATTCACTCACTCGCTTTGTTACGATGCTCTTGGGTTAAGTAGATAATTTCTTAGTTACCTTTCTAAGGTGTTCATTTGTACCATCTGCATGACTTTAGTTAGATTACTTAGATTACGGTGTTTGAGGCTCCACCAACAGTTAGGACTCAATTAATGGTTTAATATCCTAATTAGGGATGATAATGAAACGAGACAGCTGGCCAAAGCTCGGCAGGGGCTCGAGCTCGAGCTTGGGTCGAGAGCTAACGTTGGCTCGACTAGATAAGTTTGAGAGAGGCTCGAACTTCTGCGATTAAATAAAATGTTGCCGATATTTTATTAAAATATTGTCATTATTATATTTTTGTATCACACACATAAGATGTTTCATTGATTTGCCAAACATTAACCTTGAAGCCTTGTTATTGAAAATATCAAAAGAAAGAAAACGAAAATTTAACAACTATATATAGGCTCGAGCTCGCGTTAAAGCTCCCAAGCCTGGTAACAAGCACAAATTTTTCAAGCTCGAGATCGGCTCGCTGACAAGACTCTATTACATGTGAGAGGATCAACCGACCAAAAACCTAAAATCAATAGTTAAAATTGATGTTTCTGGTGAAATCACTAGGTTAATATCCTAATATTAATAAGAATTTTTTTTTCTTAAATGGGGTTCTAAAGGAAAGTATTTACAAAAATGGAGTCCATTCCAAACTATTTACAAGAAATGGGTCCACGACAGCGGTTTTGGATTTTTCACCAGTTTTGTAACGACTCGCTCAGGGGGCGGAACTGGCCTAGGCTACTAGGGCTGTAGCTCGAGTTGATTTCAGGGAAAAAAAATATATATATATATAACTGTGTGTTGAAGTAACAGATTTTACACCTGTGCCTTGGTGGTGTAACATTCAGCTTTTAATCTAGAGACCAGAGTTCGAAGCACATTGCATGACTATATGAGTAACTTTTTTGCTAATGTGGCAGGTCCTACACTGAATTCGGATTTGTCAATCATTCTTATCTTTGTATATCTTTTTTCCAACTTTCTTGTTTAAAATCGTCTCGAGTTTAGACAGTTGTTACAATCGATTAACTAAGATTAAAATGAAAGAAGGATTTTGAAAGATATTAACTTAAAGACCGTCTTAAGCAAAAATTACTCTTTCTTTAATTATTTTCTTGCTTTACTTGTTTTCTTTCTTATCATTAATATTGTCCAAGTATATGCCTAATTTCTTATAATTTTTGTGCTTTTCCTTATCGTTTCCCCTTCATAATTTTCTTATGGAGTAATCTTTTATACTCTGCATTATTTATTATGAGCGATCATTTGATTCGCGTAACACTGTAACTTACGTTTTAATACTTTCGTAAGGCTCAAGTTTTCAACCTTTTAATATGTACCATCTTACGTCTATTTATAGTCAAATTACAATAGACGCCATAAACATCGACAATTAAATGCATCGAAAACAACTAGAAGGTTATAAAATAACTTTTTAGTACACATATTATTATTTTTTTCCCCTAATATATTGTAAAGACCACATATTATTAATTCATAACAATAAGGTAAAAGCACGTAATGGTCAACGTCGTCGACTTATCAAGCTTTCATAGTATTTTAAATAAAAAATAGGTTGTATAATTTATAAATTTAGCCCTAGGTATATATGATTTCTGGTTCCGACCCTATACTCGCTATGTGAGATAGCGAGAGGTACATATGGACCATTTTTTTTTTATTTTGATGTAAACACATAGTTCAGAAGCTTCACATGTGCTTTTGCTTGCAGCTTTTATCTCCCAAACACTCTCCACTCACATCTCTGATTTTCCCCTTCTTTTCTCTCCTTCATTTCTTACCTTCTTTTCCATACACTTTATTTACGATTCCACCATTCTCCCTTTTATTTTACGAAGTACATCAATACCATATTCCGATTCTTTTATTCTTCATCATACCTGATTTATTTCAATTATATTATTTATTTCTTGCAAATTCAAGAAATTTTCAAGTTCGTTTAATAAGTGCTAAGATATGGAATTTCATTTCTTAAGATAAGTGAACTTCGCTTCTTTCTTGTGCAATTTTAGTAACTTAGATGACTGACATTCACTTTATTTTTCCGAATTTCTTTTGTTGTTGTATTATGTAGATATCGATAGCAGCTAACGACGCCGAAATGATCGCACCTTGTCTAATTGAATCCGTTATGTTGTAGGAAACGAGTTTTGTATAGGTGAGCGAATGTGATGACTCGGAAAGCGGATAATGGTGTTTGCACGGTCAAGATTTTAGTTTCGATGGTTAATCCTAGTGGTGCTTACTTTGATGGTAGTTCTTCTAATGACACCAGGAATGTCTATGTCAAGGTACAAGAATTTAATACCACAAGGTTAGATATTCCTCATAAGTTTGGTGCTTCATCATTCTTGCAACTTCCATGGAGAAATATAAGCAGCAAAATACAAGCAAGCCGTTGTGGAACTACTCTATAACTTTAAATTTGGGGTTGTTTTGGGGAGAAAATTAAGGAGTAACACACAAGTACATATCAAGAAAAAGGAAGGGGATTTCAGAGATGTGAGTGACGGTTGCTTTGGGAAGAAAAAAGCTGCTAACACAACAACATGTGAACTTTCAGAACATAAAATAAAACGGCTCATGTGTACCTCTCGCTATTTCACATAGCGAATAGTTCCAAAACATGTGAAAAATCCAAAACCGATGACGTGGACCCATTTCTTGTAAATAGTTTGAAATAAACTCCATTTTTGTAAATACTTTCCTTTAGAACCCCATTTAAGAAAAAAAATTCTATTAATAACTAGTAGTAGGTGCAAATAGTTCAAATATAAAAAATATGAGCAGGATTCTTATTTAAATCCAAAAAGTTAAAAGATATTTAGGAAAAGTGTATAGAAAAGGGTAATTTGGATATCTAATCCAATCATTTCACAATTTTCTTCACCAAATTTCGGGTCTTTTAGTGTAACCACTTCAAGTTTCTCAAACCAAAAAATTGCCTCCTCTTAGTTACGTAGCTACCTTATTACAATCAACTTAAATCTTAATCTTACCCAATCCTAAACCAACTTCCCAAACTCTTGCTTTATCCTTTACTATCTTAATATTGTTAACATCTACCAGCAAATGTCACATCTTCACTCAGTTTTTCTTCTGGTAACTCCCACCATACAACATACATATCATATTCGTGAAGCTTGAATCGGGAATATCATGGTATTAAACCTTGGTTGTTATGCGACCTTACGTAACAGATGTTCAAGATTCCGCCTCGATCTTTTCCGATACACAAACTTTGAACGATTGCTGATATTACACACGACTTGGCCAATACTAGGCTATTTAAAGCCAATTCGAAATCGACATGGCTTACATGAGTGATGCAAAAATAAGCTACGGTAAATAGTGACACTAACGCGATTTAATACTGCGATCTCAATTAATGCACATGTAACATTTAGACCTGTCAAACGCGGTGTCAAACGAGTCCGGCAGGTCGGCCTGGTCGAATACGGGGAGGTCATATGGGTCTCGTGTCGGGTTAAGGTCAGAAACGGGGCCAAAAAAAAGTTTATGACGTTTTTTATTTTATCATTTTTCATCCCAAAAAACATAATTTTTAAAATTAAATCATATTTAATATTAAATATTATTATTACATTCATTATTTTAATAATTATTTTATTATTTAATGATATAAAATTTACATAAAATTAATTTTTAATTAAAAATATTAATATTTTAATAATCATTTGTGTTACTTCGACTCTCCGACACGTGTCGGACACTGACACGCGGCTATTTTGGGTGAATTTTCCTATTTTGTGGTCTAAATTGAAGTGTCGAAGTGTCGTGTCGGACATCGACACGTGTCCGACACGCAACACGACAGTTAAGTGAAGTGTCGGAGTAACGTAGATAATCATTACCTGAATCCGTATACGTTTGAATCCGCAAATACGGTCAAAGGTAAATAAATGAAATAAGGTAAAATAGATAAATGATAAACAAAACAAGTGTGTGCAAAAAATAAAATAAAAGGTAAGAAAAACGTGAAAACCAAGATTATAGGGGCAAAACAGTTTTAAAAATAAATAAATAAATCTTTAAGAAAAAATGATAAAACATAAGTAAATATCCAAAAACTCGAACTAAATCTTCAACATGGTTTCTTTCTCTCCACAATACCCTCTCACTCGCCATACTCTTATTAATTGCCAAAAGATATCGCTTTCAATTACTCTTAATCATGTTTGTTTCGGTCTTCCTCTTCCCCTAACAATATTATCCATTCCCCAACTCCCAGTTCTCCATTTCTCCTCACCGGTGCCTTCGGCGCTTTCCGCCGCACATGGCCAAACCACCTTAAACGGTTTTCCCTCATCTTATCTTCAATCGACGCAACGCCTACTTTCTCTCGGACCACCTCGTTCGTCAACCTACTATTCTACTATCAACCTACTTTCTCTCGGACCACCTCGTTCGTGAACCTACTATCCTATTATCATTTCTTGTGTGGCCACACATCCAACGAAGCATACACAATTCTATGAATAGAAGTTTGGGGCAGAGAATCCAATGACATTTTTGTGCTTTATATCGAATGGGTGTTCTTCAAGTCGTTTATCATTGTATCTTTAAGCTTAGAAGAAATGATAAATAAGGGTTGGATTAGGTAAATTTGTGAAACAGTTCATTTTAATATTTTGTGTACTAAGACTCTATAGAATCTTTTTTTATAAATAATGTTAAAATTATGAGGAAAAAAAAAAACATTTTGGTTCGAAATCAAACTTATTTGTGAAAATTGGGTGTTTACCGTATTCATAAAAATGAAAAACATCATCTTCATTTAAACATGTTATTGCCAATGGCAAATAGACCTAAAGGTTCATTAAAGAAGTTAACAAGTGAATTCCCCATAGATTGTGTGTTGAGGCCTTGAGGAATATTGAGAGCTTAAGAAGTCCCGCCATGAATCAAAGCCACTTAAAAAATAAACGAAGATGATTATAGAAGATGAAGATCCATAATTTTTATTACCGTGCAAATGGGGAGGAAGCGTTAACACGAATCATCATTTACAATCCTTTATCCATGTTTTATCTGGACGTCCTCCGCCCCCATAATATTTTCCCTCACCAATTTTCAATTTTCGAGCCTCCTAACAGGGGCATTAACCAGTCTCCGTATCACATGCCCATACCGTCTTAGTCATGTGTGTGTCTAGTGTCTACTTATCGTCGAGATACATTGTTAACCGTATTCAAGTGTCGCATTTTTTTTAAACGACACGTATGACACTTGAAACATAACTTTGGTCATATGTTTGATCATATATTCCTTTTATGCATTGGAATTGATATACTTCATAAGTTGTTTGCTTCTCCGTTGGAGTTAAATGTTCCACTTTCACCTTCACCTTCACCTAACCATGAACTTCTCTTCTCTTTATCCAAAAGATTACTCACAAGAGCTTAAGAACTTAATCATCTTTGTCTTTTGTATACTCATCACCTCTAACACTGATTTGATTAGGGTTTGTGCATTGGCGCCCCCATAGTGTTCATTAATCCGCATTCTCTCACTCAAACAATATATATTTAACCTAATTGAACAACCATTTGTTGGGACGATTCTAGAAATGAGTTAAGGCTCTTGAACTCTAATCCATAAAATACCAAGGATTTACTATATCAGCTTTGATTGTTGATAGTGGACGCAAAAAAAAGGACGGAAAGGAGTCTAATGGAGAATGAATGAAAAAATAGTTATCTAATCATATTTAATTAAGACTATGAGGCTAGCATGGGATTGTAAATCACGTATATAAAAGCAATAGAACTTACGAGTGGTGGCAGAGTGACTTCTTTAACTTGGGCATAACCTCCAACCTCCTTATCTTTGGGTTGCTTGATCTCTTTACCCAATTTGTTAGTAGATGGATGTTCACTAAAATTATTGGTCTTCCTTTTCTTGGAAATTCCTTCGCTTGTACCATCCCGCTCTCTTAATAACTTTACTCTATCCTTGGATTCTGCAGCTCCACCAGGACGATGAGGAGCCTTACTGACAGAGTTACCTATGTTTTTGTCTTTTGATTGTTTAACAGATACTTTGTCATCAGGTCTGTCACCAGATTTGCCATTTGCCGGACGATTGAACTTCTGCTTCCCAAGAGGAATACCACTTATACTTTCAGACTCACCAGTCAACTTGCCTCCATCAGCAATTTCAGCAGCACAAGCAACAGATCGTAAAACATTATTACTGGCCGGAGAAACATTGACAGATTTCTTAGTACCACTGACGATCGATTTTTTAGCAGTAACATCAAGCTTAAGTTTCTTAGATGGTCTATCCTCAGACTTAGCTTTATCTTTATCTGCAACAACAGTGCGCTTTTTAACATCATTATTTGGTTCTGGCTTTCCATTTTCAGTGGCAGTAACAGTCACTGTACCTTCACCAACCTTATTCAATTCAGTTTGCTTTAAATAAGAAGACTTTGAATTGATTTGCTGACCATTTCCCAACACACATTCAGATGTAGAAGGAACCACACTCGAATTCTCATTGGAAGCAACATCACCTTTTTCTGTTAATTGCTTATTTTCATAACCCAATAAGGAACCTAAACCAGCATCAAACTTAACATCTCTATCACTGTCCTCAGTGTCTTTATTTGGAGTTCCCGTTTTCTCTACACCCGCTACCAAAACAGATTTATTAGCCACATCTACTAATGTATCTGCCGCGACATCATCTTTGGCAGAAATCAATGGTTTCACATCAGCTGTCACATTCGCACTATCTAACTTAGCAAGGTCCACTGATTGAAGAATTTTTTTGTTCAACAACAATTCAACTGTGACAGGTAAGCAGATAAAAGAAAAGCGTCACTACAAAATGGTTCTCACGAAAGTAATAACTGAACAGATTTCGAAACGCAAGGACACACCATCAATCATGGCTATCTTTTCATCCAGCTTATCTGAAATTGAAAGATTTTTGACATCAAAGGTGCGATAAAACACATAGTCCGCCAACTCAAGTTCGTCATTAGATGGTTGTCGATTCCTGTCATCCATTGAGATGCACATAACATTGCACTTTCCAGCAATTGCTTCCTGAATTGACATGAACAGAATCAGCGGGCACATCGAACTCTTCTTAAAAGGCAAAAGCACCTTCTTAAAGAGTCATGTATGGAACCCCCCACTTGAGGGTTTGAAAACTCAAATGTATGCCACAACGTCCCTTTCAACTTCGTCATAGTAAGAGTGAGGACGTTGTGTATACCCAACTCCCCTTACATAGATGTGTAATGGTGCCAAACCAACACATCAAATACTTAAGTGTTACTTTGACACTTCACTTTGTCTACGAGTTGCGAGTCCAATATCCAACATCTCGGCACGACACAACACGTGACACATCATTTTAAATTAAAACATGAATTGCTTCAAATAATAGTCATGCCTAACCCTACGACATTGGCAACATGTTACGTTAGACACTTCGAGATAAGTTTGAGCAAAATAGTCGTCAACTGCATGGGTGATCAAATGCGGGATTGAGCCGGATGCGGGCCGGGCCTTTGTAAATTTTGGAAAATACGTTGTCCACGCCCGCTTTGTTAACGGGCCAAACGGGCCTATGGGGCCGTCTCGTTCATGAACAACTCTATCGTCAAGGTTAGAGAGATCAAAGCACAGCTCTACGAGTGTCAAACCGACCAAGTCATGTTACAACAAAGAGTGGTTTCAAAAGTTGTGCCTAATCATCACAAAACACAACTCTCATAATATTAAATGTTGTATTCCCTTAGAGTTGGAGTTGGAGCAACATAGTCATAAGGTTGGCGAGATCAAAGCACAACTCAACTCCGAGCGAGTTAAACGGACCAAGTCATATTACAACATAGAGTGGTTTAAAAAGTTGTGCCTAACCATCACGAAACACAACTCTCATAATATCAAATGTTGTATTTTCAATTATCTCTATCTCTAGAGTATGGAGGAATCAATTAAACAACCCACATCTCTATCTCTAGAGTATGGAGGAATTAATCAAACAACCCACTTTCTATGTTTTTTTTTTATTGTTAGCATTCTTCTCTCATGGCAATTTACAATGTACCTTTCATTATAGGTCATCAGAAAACAACAAATGAGTCTTTTGTACGCGCATCCAACTCTTTACTCCAACATAGGCAACAATCTACAATCTGAAGGCACTCTATATTCTTGTTATAGTATCATATATAAATAATTCCTAGAATTGGGTGCAGAAAAACCCAATAAGGTCCCGCACGATACTGACACACGATGAGAGGCGTGCCGTTTTTGAAACAGAAAATTGTATTTCAAGTGAAATTGTTTATTGCCTTTTTGGAAATTAAAGAGGATGAACACATTAAAAGTGTAAAAGTAATTATAATTTTCAAGAGAGAAGGGCAAAATAAAAGAAAGGAAAAAAATATGGAAATTGAATCTTAGTATCCCTTGCTAGCTATCTATTATCTAGAAGGCATATTTAATGTGTGACGAGACATTCTGGCTAGTGCGCCACTCATTAGTTGATGACATTACAAGAAAACAAAGATTCCATAAATTCAAGATAGCTTATGTGATTAAGCAATGCGAATTAATGAGCTTAGGCTTGGATTAATGAAATAGATTTAACAAGCTCAACAAGTACACAATTAAGTTTAAGGAGAAGCCACAAAACTTAAGCCAAAAGAGCTAGAGCTTGTTGAGCTTCCACCATCACCCTTATCTCTCCTAGACATAGATTCGCAAGAGATATTGTGTTACAATATAGGGCAACATTAAAATAGCTTTACATTATGGCATGGTATTCACATCATCTCATCGCAACTTGATTCAAGTCCACATTTCATACATATGACCGATTTTGCTTTATAATACGAGTGATCATGATGTTTATTAATCATTTTGGATAAATTCGGGATATAGATTCTCATTCTTTGTTTTGCAATAAAAGGCAAATGAGAAAGCTGAAGAAAACACGACACCAAGTAATATGAAACAGTCGAGAGGTAAGAAGGTAATCCCTTAAAGCCTATTCTCCGCCATATTGTAGAAAAGAGTCTTACCCAAATGTCTATGACAACTTCAATTTTGCAAAAACAAGATGCAACCCAAAAAAACACATCCTTGTGCATGGTAAAAGGCTCACTTAAACTTACTTTTACAACGCACATATTTGATGTACTCCAACCCAATAAACAATTAGGCCCTAATCCAATACATAGCATACGCAATTATCTAGCATATGCAATTATCGTGAAGCATTCACCCTCATAAAAAACGGTTCACTCTTTTGATTCAAAAGAAAGGTTAATTTATGTATTACTTTATTCAATAGAGTAGAGGTTTTCGTTGCGCTTGCACTTGTCTATAAGCTTAAGCACATATATAAGTTCCAAACTTTGAAACTTCCCTTTAATCATTTCTCCGCCATTTCCAATATCTCTAGTTTCTTCCTAAAATCATCCACCGTGAAAATTAATGTCTCAAAGTTTGGATAGGAAAAAGGGAGGGAAGGGAAGGAGACATGGAATGAAGGAACATAATGGAGGGGGAGAGTTTCTCTCCACGTCTTTTCTTTATTAGAGATATTTTAATTTGTAGTGTAGGAGGGAGATTGAGGGATTCATTATCCTCCCCTTCAAATCCTTCCACCTCCATTTTGCTACCAAATAAAGAAAATAACTTTCCTTTATTTCTCTCTAGTTCATTTCCTTTCAAATCCACAAGGTTTTAGGGAATAAAGAACTCCAAAAGGCAATTTAGAAGTAGTAATGTAAAATCCCATGATGTAAGATATTACATTTCTCATAAGTCCTTAGCTTGGCCATTGTAAGAGCCCATGATGTAAGATATTACTATTATCCAATATTGGGCATTACATTTCTCAATAAGTCCTTAGCTTGGCCATTGTAAGAGCCCATGATGTAAGATATTACTGTTATCCATTAGCATCCCAAAAAAACAAGGAGTGGCACAAAAGATTGTTCTCTACATTATTAGTTGTTTTCTTCGTTTGCTTCAATCCTTTCCAAACTCCTAAGTTATAAGATTATTCTCTTAATTTTTGAGCACATTTCTAAAATAAGACAGGCTCTCAATTTTTTATCATTTAAACTTAATGAATCCCACTCTAATATAATCATGTCAGCATATACCACAAAGTGCAAATAACTACGAGAAAATTTTTCACATAGATCCATTATATAAACAATAACATTAACCCAATACCTCAAAGGCTCCCGCAATTTCACAAATGGCTGGGTAAGGTATTTCCATAACAAAACACTATTGTAGCTTCAAATATGCAAAGCAAACAACAATGAACAGCAGCAAGAAAGATTATGTTTGCAAAGTTATCATATAAAACAACAAGCCACGTATGGTGGTGAAAGATCACCGCAACCAAAAGAGAATTGACAAATACAAATCTTGGAATCATATGGAGAAATAGTTAATTTAAGACTTACCAATAAAAAAAAATATTAACCATCTTTCAATACATCCTATCCTATTACTTGATGTAAGAACAAATTACACACTTCACAATCTTTTTTAATATTAATGTTAGTTTAACTTTCTTTTTCCTAGTAATCATTTTTTCTGTATCTTATTGTTTGGTTGATATTATTATTTTTGTTATTGCTTTTTTTTTTCCCAATTGCTTCTTTAAAAAAAGGGTTTTCTACTTTTCTATGCTTTCTTATCCTTACTAATTTACTATTAAAGTATTATATAGATTGTTTTTTATCGTCTGTTTTAATAAAAAAAAATCCAGTCATTATTACACCTATATCCAGTTTCATATGATGATCATGCAGTAGACCTCATTGTGGGATTGCTCTGCTGTTTTTGATTGGGTTCTGATCCTTGACGAGTTTCATGCGAGTACATCCATTTCCATCCATTTCCTGGAACATATGCTTCCATTGGTCTCCTAAAACAACCTTATTATGAATCTTCCTTACAAGTTTCAGCCAATACATTTTTCCAACAATTTACTCCACAAAATAATTTCCCGCATACTTTAAAACCAAAGCCTATAATCCACCCAAAATAAAAACCTGCCAATGAAGAAGAGACTACGCCTCCAGTAACTCATAACCTTCCAGCCATACCAACTCCAAGGGACGAAAAATGTAAACACGTCTAATTGGCAGACCAGAAGCATGCTAACAATCAATCAACAAAAATGAGGGAAAATTAGTCGCAAGTAAGAAAAAATACGAAAACCTAACTACAAGTCAACTATATACCACACAGGGAACATAATCAAGCAAATTAAAGAGAGATAAAGCACAAATCAGGATAACAGTGATAAAACAAGAGTATTGTAAATAACATTACCAGGGGATTAATATTGGTCAAGCCAGGGCCAACACCAGTTCCCAAAAAGATTTCATTCTTAAGCACATTCAGACCTTGCAAGTAATTAGAAATTTCGGAAGGCCGAAAAAACCAAAGAACTTTAACCTTCCTTTCATCAGTCTTGGCATCCTTCCAAATTCTAACAAGTTTACCCACATACGGCTCGCTTTGGCCTCTCTTGAAGAGGTAAACGCAATCATAGAGAGAATACTCAACACCATCAAACATAAAAGACTCATAATATAAATCTTTACTAATAGGGGCTCGACCTCGCCTTTTCAACCATTTGAATTCAATCTCATCCCCAATTTTAGAATTTTTCCTTTTCTTATCCGACATTATAGGTAGTAATTGCAAAAATTCGTAACCTACATTACAAAATCCATATCAATAACAGTAATTAGATTGATAATCATGTAAGCAGAATACAGAAACATAGAAATTGATTAGATTATCGATTCAAAGTCGATATAGTGATTAATCAATTAAGAATTGAAGGTTTATTTGTAATGCACCGAAAAATTAAAAGCGAAAGGATGAGATGGAAAGAGACTTACAGAAAAACGAAGAACGGCAGACGGAGGACGAATGAGAGTGAGTGAGAGTAGAAGGAAGATGGAAGTAAAAATGGCGGAGAAGAGAGGTAGAAACGGTTATAATCCCAATACCTTTTTTGAGTAACCTGCCAAACTATAGTACTATACTCCGTTAAGGTAGAAATAAGTTTAAACTTTTAAAATAGGGTTTCAACCGGAGTTATCCAAGTATTAAGGCCTCGTTTGATTACTCCAAATCATGATTTGTAAAAATGGAAGATGTTTGCTTACTTCAAATTATGGAATTTTTTTTCGTAGTTGCTCTTTCAAGTACGAGTTTTACTCTTTTCATGTACTTTTTTCATTATTTTTCCTTACCTTGCCCTTCTACTCAAAAACAATGAAAAAAAWWTTCCCCTCACTTTCTCTCCAAATTAATCAAATTAGAACCAAATTAATCACTTATGAATCTTATTTCTCTCATTAATCAACTAATAACTTGGTTATTCATGCATCAATTATAAGAAATTAAAGAGATTAAATTAATTTAGGGTTAATAAAGTTAGATATATGCAAATTAGGGTTGTGGGAAAGGGTGGCTAGGGTGGTGGAGGTGGAGGTCGGTAGTCGGCCGTGCAGGGAGGCGACAGAAAGGGGTGGTTGTCGACAGTGCAAGGTGGCGAGAGAGGGTGGCAGCAGGTTGGGTGGGGCGGATCTGGGCGGTTGGCGGTACCCGACGGTGTTGGTCGACCGGCGGTGTGCAGGAGAGTGGCCGGTGGAGTAATGGAGGGAGGGGGCGGTGGTTGTGGGTGGTGGTTAATGGAGGGAGAAAGTTGAAAGAGTTGGTTAGATTGTCGAAGATATGTTGAAATGTTAGGGGTGAAATGGTCAATTGTGTCCATGATTGAGTAAATCATGTCCATGATTGAGCACCACCCTTTTTTTTTTCCATGAATTTTTAACCTCCTCCATTATGGAGGAGTTTAATTACCTAGCTCTCCCTAGCTAATTGGAAACTCCTGTGTCAATTCAATTCCAGAATGTGAACCAAACGCGTTTTGGGCAATTCATGTGTTTTGTAAAATCATGGGAAACTAATTCCCGCATGGCAACTGACTCGCTAAAAACGTCTCAATTTAAAACGAACAAATTAACTATTTATATACCACACTAAGTACCAATTAACTAAAATAAGCAAAGTGGTAAGAAGGGGATCGAACCCAAGGG
>VHZZ01004218.1:42939-62558 GCA_009801015.1 Silene noctiflora | reverse complement strand
CTATACAAATTAATTATACTATATAGTTTTAAATCGATAACACTGTGTGATAAACCTGACCAAGGGACTTCAATGTAAATATTATATAGTTTTGGTTGAAGAAAAAATTTAGAGAACACCGGAATATGATGATTTTCCTTAAAATAAACATGCCCACTTATGGTATTAACTACTATAAAGATGTTAATTATTTAACATACACAAATATAATATAGGTATGTTATATTTTGGAAATTATTGAAAGGTAAATAAATCAAGCTAGATTTCCAAAAAATATATATAATATTCCATAATTATTTCTGTTTGATTGAATACATATATGTAATATATTTATATAAATATATAAGTCTCTTAAAATTCCATGCCTAAATAGTAAAAGTAATTCTGTTATTAGTGAAAAAAGTTGTAATAACATTGGACATAGTAATAATATGAAAATAATCACTCATTTGAATAGTCAATGCAACAATATTGGCAGCGAGCGGGAATAGTGTAAGTAATAGAAATAACAATGAGAGTAGTGAAATTATAAATATTAATGTGACAGTAGTGAAAGTAACGATAATTACATAACACTAATTACGGCGGAAGTAATAAAAGTAACGGTGCGGGAGTAGTGAATTTGTCTCATAATTTATTTCATCGTAATTTTAAGATACGTAATAGAAAAATATATTAATGATAAATTTATGAGTTATGTAACTTTAAAGTAATTTTATTTAATTGCAAATAAATTTTAATGCTAAATAGAGGTTACCCGGGTGGAGCCGGGCACCAATACTAGTATTGTATAAATGCCGTATTCGAGAAATGAGAAAACACACAAAATTTCACTTTCAAACTTTCAATCTCACTTGTAAGGAAAATGAGATGGCGTCACCGGGTGATACACAATTTCGGCGCCACCGGGGATATATTTGTAATTTACTAGTCTTAAACCTGTGCAAATTGCACGGGTATGCTCTTTTAAACCTTATATTATAAAACTTATATATACGATAAATTTTTATCTTTAAAAATAAAAGTTTAAAATAAAGCCATGAAATCACTGTTTTTTTGTTAAACAAATTGAAATTACAAATCTAATAGTTGATGAGTTATAAAATCATATTTTAGTTTTTATATTTAAATTAAAAATTTTATTTGCAATTAACGTAAATAAGCATAAGGCCGGGTCAATTGGTCAGGTAATTATTGTAGTATGTATCTTCCTGTTAATTAAATTTAAGTTACTACTTTGTCATGCTTCTCCGGCGACATGAATTTTTTATTTTTGACCCGTGTATTTTTAATATGAAAATCTTGACCCGTTTTTTCATTGAGTACTGATTATTAATTAGTGAAACAGGACAAAATGAAAATTATCACTCGTGCCCGTTTAAAATGAAATTTTTAGCCGTGYACTTTTAAAATGAAAATTTTGACGCATTAAGTACTTATTGTTAATTAGTGAAGTAGGACAAAATAAAAATTGTCACTCRTTCGCTCRTRCASATTTAAAATGAAATTTTACCCGTGTACTTTTAAAAAGAAAATTTTGACGCATTTTGTACTGAATGTTAATTAGTGAAACATGACAAAATGAAAATTGTCACTCGTGCACGTTTAAAATGAAATTTTTACCCGTGCACCTCTAAAATGAAAATTTTGACGCGTTTTTCATTGAGTATTGATTGTAATTAGTGAAATAGGATAAAATGAGAATTGTCACTCGTGTACGTTTAAAATGAAATTTTTTGCCCGTGCACTTTTAAAATGAAAATTTTAACGCGTTTTTTATTTAGTATCGATTGTTAGTTAGTGAAACATGACAAATGAAATTATGACTCGTGCACATTTAAAACGATTTAGTCAAATGATTTAATGGTATGTCATCTAAGGCTAGCAAAAACATTAGATTATCCAATTTGATCCGAAATCTGTATATCTTCTTTGAAAAATCAAATATCTGATTCGAAAATAGTTTTGATCATATAAGCTTTCAGATATTGGATCGGTTCAAATATGGGTTATAAAATATTCGGATATCCAACTCCTATCCAACTAAAACTCTTTTAGGGCTTCTTTCATATAAAAAAATAGAAATTTCAAAGTCTCTCAATTTTTCTTGCGCATGCCGTCAATGTGTATTCATTAATATTTCTCAACCCTTTCATTTTCTTTCTCTTTCATCACTCTTTCCTCTTCAAACATATGCTGAGTACTAAGATAAAAAATGTGTTCCTCTTCTAACCGTTTCATCTATATCTCTCCAATCTATCATTTTATTAGAAATCAATTTCCGCACTCACTGACTCTAAACCATATTTGAATTTCGCCATATTATAAGAAGATGAAGGGCATATTTTGCATCTGAAGTTGTGAGCATGTATTGTTTGTTTCTTTGTAACACGCTTTTGTAATTGAGAATTATATTTGTTTGGAAAATTGTACATCTAGTAGTATGAATAAGATTATTTTGTCGTTTTAATTTATGCAGTGTCTCAATTTTTAGTTTAGCTAAGGGTATTATTAATATATATTGAGATTTAGTCTTTTTTTTTTTTATATAAATTTTAAAATGTTGGGACAATTAATTTTGAATTCTGAAAAATATTTTCTTGGATATTTTAGTGGATGTTTGGATATCCGATTTGATAATTACGCATATTAAATTCAGATATTCGAAGATATCAGATATTGAAATTTTGAAAATTTGAATAGGGTATCCGAAAATTCATGCAGAGCCCTTATTGCTGCTATCTTTATTCTTTTTTTAGGCAATATTTTTCTTTTTCTTTTTAATTCTTTTTTCTATTTCTATTTTTTTTTTAATTATCAATATCAATAAGAGATTAAGAATGATATTTACGGTCTAAAAGGGGATAATTGTTCAATAGTAATATTTATAACTGTAAATAATTTTAATTGTAATATGACGTTATATGGCGTACATGTAAATAACTTAAATTATAGTAGTTATAATTAAATTTTTATAATATGATGTTAATTTGTCCATTTGTATATTTTAATTTTATTAGTAAAGCAACTGTAGTATTATAAATGAGTTATTTTTAGAGTAAGTATCAATGAAAGCATGTTAGCAAATCTTCTAATTAAATTGCATAAAGAACGTGGTTCCTTGTATTGAGGAGAAGCAAATGGAATGTTGAATTATTGACTTTTAACCACAGAGCGACACATAGGCTCTGTGGTTGTTGCTTTAATAAAGAAGATAGTTTAATTCGGGAGAAGTGACAAATAAGCCCCATACGTTTGACCTTATGTGCATATTAGCCCCATATCTTTCTATTAGTGCAAATCAACCCCACTACTTTAGTTAATGTGCAATTAAGCCCAATTGAAAATATTCAGGTCAATTTTTCGCCGGAAAATAATGACATGGCACCGAAAAGATGTGTAGGACTGAGTTAGATAATTAAAAAATAAAAAAACATGATTTTTATCACAAATATGGAGTTGTTCAATCGGGTGAGAGATTGAAGAACAAGGACTTGAAGAATCCTAATCTGAAAAATGCAAATTTTGTTCTATTAGATGAGAAATTGAAAATCCCTAAGTTGGATGATGCAGATGTTATTCAATTGGATGAGTAATTGAAGAGCCCTGTTAAATTGGATGAAAAATTAAAGAACCCTAATTTTGGGAAATGCAAATGTTGTTCAATTAGATGAGAAAACAAAGAAAAACAAGAGAACGAAGGATAATTTGGAGAGAGAATGCAGGATGAAAAAGTATGACAGTGTAGTTGATGATGATGACAGTAAAAAAGGTGAAAAAGAGAAGGTAAGAGTCATTTATCTCGGTCCTAGTCATTTTTCCAGTGCCCTGTTACTTTTTTTCCGGTGGGAAATTGTCCTGAAATTTTTAATTGGGCTTAATTACACATCATGTATAACTTATGGGGTTAATTTGCATTAGTTGAAAGTTATGGGGCTAATATGCACCTAAGGTCAAACGTATGGGGCTTATTTACCACTTCCCCGAATTCAATTCCCTCCCATGTTTTTGAAATTTCAAATAAAATTTTCTGATAAGGGTAACTTTGGTATATTAAAATTAGTTGCCCAAAACAAATTAAAATCGTAAACTAGAAAAAAAAAATCCCTTTCACCATTAGTTCGTCATTAATTGCATCGCAAGTGCAATTGCCAATTTGTGCACACCAAATCTGTGTAAAATCTTATGCATTTGGGAACGTATCGTATTGCCAATTCGATCTTATTGTGTAAGTTAACTGGTTAATCCATGCTAATCATGACAGAAATTCGAAATTGAAAAAGATGGTTAAGCATTGCATAACTGTATAAGACAATAAGCTAAGTGTCACAGAATTCAACAAATTTGCATTTATTTCGATTTTTTCGGTATGATTGGATTAGTGAATCAGTACAAAAGGATATAAGGAAGAAGACAAGTACGCAAATTACTTTTCTACCCTTTTATATTTAAGCGGGAAATATGTCACAGATTTGTTATTTTATAATTTATTGATTTTTTTTATTATAGTGGTACTCAACTAATGGAGAAAAAGGAACATACATGGGATGTATTACCTCATATTTTATTTGTTTTTGAGTATATGTGTATTTTTTTTGAGCTTATTAACTCAAACGTTATTTATTTTTGAGCATATGTGTATTTTTTCTGAGCTTATTAAAGTTTATAAGTTAGATTTTACATCAAAACTCAAATTTAACTACGTTTGTATGTAATATTTTTGAGTTTTATTGTAATTTTTTTATCAACATGTTTGAGTTAATAAATTCAAAATTTTTATAGTAAAACTCATAATTTTTAAAATAAACTCAAAATTTTTATTATAATGTTCAGAAACTATAAAATTGGTGGTAACACATCAAATGCATAATCCACTTAGTGCAAATAATGTGCCACCCGATTACGCCCTAATACATTAATTTTTCCTTTTCATTCTTCATTTTTCATTTTTCATTTTTCCGATCATTAAAACGTAAACCGACTAGAAAGAGGAGACCTCTTCTCCTCAATCCTGAATTCCTCCGTAGTATTTAATCACGACAAAGAAAAACAAGAAGAAAATTAAATACACCAAAAAATTCCCAAAATAATAAAAACAAAAAAAAATCAATCAAATTCCACCTCCCCCAATTAACATCCCAACAAACCCTAACTTTCTCTCTCTATTCTTTTCGTACCCCAATTTCATCTCTCTTGATCCACCTATTTGCTCTCTACCAAGGTATAATCCCTTCGCTTATTTATTTTGCTCAATTTGTTGTCTTATTTTCAAGATTTTTTGTTGTTATTTGTTTGACTATTTGGGGAATTTGAGCTTAGAATCGCATGTTTCCCTAATCCCTTGTATCGCGTATTATAGGAGAAGATTTGTTTTGTTTTGTCAAAGTAATTGCAGAATAATCGTTGAAATTTGTTTAATTGATGAGCTTGTTTGTTTTAATGGGAGTATTAATGTATGATCGAATTGTGGGAGATGTTTTTTATGCTGTAGTTATCGAATGGTATCGCTTGTCACTCGTGTTCATTGATTTGGGAAGAATTATCAGGTCATAGACTGGTGAAATTTGTTTTCTTGGGATTATTAATTAATGTGTGATCGAATTGTATGGGGATGAAATGTGCTCTTGTTCTTGAAACGCTACCGTTGGTCGTTCTTGTTTATCGATTTTGGAAAATTCTCAGTTCATTTACCTGTTTGTTTTTATGGGAGTATTGATGTATGATCGAGATGCTGTGGTTATTAAAATGACATCTCTTGTGGTTCTTGTTCACTTATTTGGGGAAACAGAATACCAAGAATCGTTCCTATTGAGGAGATTTATAGGGTTCATGGTGGGCAAATAATGTGATGATTCTCACTGTTAGATTGGACTTATAGTACATGCGGCATTGAGGAGGATCGAAAGTATGGTGGTGCTATTGTTAACAGCATTTTGCTTGTTAATTGCATAGAATTGTTATTGTGTATGGCAATTAATTAGGGCTTATTGTGGCTTTTGGCATCTAATGGTTTATTTTGTTATTTGTAGATTAATGTTGTGCGATGCTCCAGATAATATAGTTCTTGTAGTGCCGTTTTCGTCGTTGAAATTGATGGATGATGGCTGTTCACATGGAAACACCTTCAGTGCTTTCGTCTAGGGAGCGTGCCCAACACCTTTACACTAAGGCATGGTTTTTCATTTATCTTTTGTTCCCGGTATCTGTTTCATTGCTTGCCCTTGTTGTTTGCAGGATGTATCTTTTTTTCCACTGTTTATTCTAATTTGAAAGTTTGCGTGAATGATCCTCTTTCGCTATTCTATTTTGGTTCAACGAGTATTTTATCATTTATAAGCCTTTATAGACTTTAAGCTTACACCTTCTACGTCCTCTTTTATAGTGTATTTCATCATCACTTGTTTGGCAAATTATCATTGTCCTTCACCAAGGATTAGTTGATGGGAAAGTGGCTCCCAGGAAATATACTGGGGTTACTTTTGTGGAGTATCCTGTTTTAAATTATCCCTTCTGGCATTCTCTGCTTCGATATTCATTGTTGTATATAATTGTAGTTTCTACAGATGTTATGGAGTTATATCTTTCCTATTAAGGTATTGACTGTAGTGATATGACTGCTTGGATCAGAGAATATAGGCTAGAATTCTGAAAGTAAGCTGAGCTTTTTGTTTTGGTTTGTGGATTTGCAGAATGTGGAATTGGAAAACACCCGACACAAGTCAACACATTCCAGAGTTCCTTATGATCCTACTGTATGGCAACAAACTAGAGAAAATTATGAAGCCATTATCCTTGAAGATCATACCTTTTCTGAGCAGCACGAAATAGAACTTGCTTTGTGGCAGCTGCACTATAGACGAATAGAAGAGCTGCGAGCTCTCTTTAAGGCAGCCGTGTCTTCAAACACAGCTTCTGTGACACAAAATGGAAAAGGTGGTCCTGCACGCCCTGATCGACTATCAATAATCCGTGGCCAGTTTAAAACCTTCCTTTCAGAAGCGACAGGATTTTATCATGAACTAATACTGAAAATTAGAGCAAAATATGGTCTACCACTGAATTCCTTCTCGGATGATCCTGAAAATCAGTTTGTTCTGTCCAAGGATGGACATAAAAGCACTGATATGACAAAGGGTTTGTTATCCTGTCATCGTTGCTTAATCTACCTTGGTGATCTTGCGCGATATAAAGGCGTATATGGTGATGAGGAGTCTAAATCCCGAGATTTTGCGGCGGCTTCTCGTTATTACGCGCAGGCGTCTTCTCTTTGGCCATCCAGTGGTAACCCTCATCATCAGGTGTGTTGTATTTTTTTGGTTGTATTTTCTCTGTAAATTTGTCCTTGATGTCTAGAGCTATCGTGTGTTGTATTATTTCACTCTAAACCATTTTGTGTTAACCTTGTTTTTTATTTCTTGTTAACCTTATTTTTACCTCAGCTTGCTATAGTTGCTTCATATCATGGTGATGAATTTGCAACAATATACCGTTATTTTCGGAGCTTGGCTGTTGGAAGCCCTTTCTCAACAGCAAGAGACAATCTGATCATCGCATTTGAGAGGGTAAGCTTCTGAACTCTTGATCCTTCCTCCATTTCATTGGGTTCTTTGCTCTTTTTAAGCTCTCCTCACATAATTTCAAAAATCTGAAGAGCCCAGCTAAATCTTTTCTAAATGTATTTTTTGCTACCTATTAGCATCTCCGCCTCTTGTTTAATGTTTATTTGAGTGACCCTCTTTTTGATGGTGGGTTTGTGGGGGAAGATGAGAGGAGCTAGTTGCATAACCATGTTGCGTGTTGTCCTTGTACTTCTGTACCCTCCATTTTTTAATGATTGTTGTGCATTACTATGGGTTATATTGTAGTAACTCTCGAATAATGTTTTTGTAAATTGCAGAATAGGCAAAACTACGTGCAGCTATTAGGGGATTCTAAAACTTCAAAAGCCAAGGTTGTTGTCCCTCGTATGAACTCAAAAGTGAGAGGAAGAGGTGAAGCTAAATCTTTTTCAAAAGATATTAGAAGTCAATCCACTCCAAGTAAAGAAAAGGCCGTCAATATTCCTGAAACCTTTAAAGCATTCACTGTAAAATTTGTTCGAGTGAATGGCATATTGTTCACACGCACAAGGTATTTTGTTTAGTAGTGTTTTTCCGATTATGTTTGAATATGTGTACATGCATTAACCTTTTGTTCCTTGTGTTTCCAGCCTGGAAACCTTCGCAGATGTGCTATCTATGACCAAGAATGAGTTTATGGTGCTTCTTTCTTCGGGATCTGAAGAGCAATACAACTTTGGATCAGATGCTGTTGAATGTGGACTTTTCATTGTCAGGATGGTGGCCATTCTCATTTTTACAGTTTACAATGTCAATAGAGAATCTGAGAATCAATCATATGCTGAAATTTTACAGCGCCCGGTTCTGCTCCAGAATGCATACACTGCAGTCTTTGAGTTCATGGGACATGTTATTGAGAGATGCTCACAGTCGCATGATTCTTTGTCCAGCTATCTGTTGCCTGGTGTTTTAGTGTTCGTAGAATGGTTAGCTTCCCATCCAGACGTTGCCACTTTCAGTGAACTAGGAGAAGATCAAGCTAATGCTAGATCGTTCTTCTGGAATGCCTGCATTTCCTTTTTCAACAAGCTCTTATTAAGTGGTTTCTCGCTCGATGGTGAAGATGAATCCTGTTTTTTCAACACTGGTGAATATGATGAAGGTGAAACAGGCAATCGACTTGCATTGTGGGAGGACTTTGAGTTGAGAGGATTTCTGCCTCTTCGTCCTGCACAACAAATCTTGAACTTCTCTGGGAATCATTCTTTGAGGAATGATGGCAGTATGAAAGAAAAAAAGACGCGTGTTCAGCGGATCATAGCTGCTGGCAAGACTTTCTCCAGTGTTGTCAGGATTGGGGAGCAGGGGATCTACTTTGATCCTACTATGAAGAAATTTATTATAGGTGCCGAGCCACAATCATGCGCTGATTTTACCCGAAGCAGTGGCCCAGATATGCTTATGCTCAATTGCATTGGCCAAGAAGCGCCAATTGACAAGAAACCAAATGTGGACGTTTTGAAACCAGCATTACCAATGTTTGAGCTAGAGGATGAGGAAGAGGTCATTGTTTTTAAGCCATCAGCTGTAGATAAACAGGCAGATGCGATATTTACTTCATACGAGGATCTTGGATTGGTTCCCAATATGACTCCTGTAGATTCAGGAGATTATAGTCGATCAGTTTCATCCTCACCCGATGAAATTGTTCGTCAAAATGGTTTTAATGCAATAATGAGACCCCTTGCTTCAGTTATTAATGCTAATACTACTTCCACTTGGCCGTCGTACGAACCGGTTTCATTGGCGAATGGATTCAACAATATCAGTCTAATGGGTGATGGCAATTTGATGAACCAAAGGACATCTGAGCACCCTTCAATCTTACAATCAGCTGCTCTTTCACTACCTTTTTCACAATCTATCAATGTCAATCCTGGTAGTGGTTATCCTATGGCAATGCCTGAAGTTATGCCACCTAAGATTGCTGTTAATATGTCTTCTCAGACTGATAACATATGCAATTTCAAGTCTCAGTCAATATCCTCTGTTAATTCTAGGAAGACTCCAGTCAGTAGGCCCACTAGGCATACTGGACCTCCACCTGGTTTTACCCCTGCTCCTAAATCTTCTGATCTTCCTGGTTGGTCAAGCATGAAGGGTGAAAACCCTATAATAGATGATTACAGTTGGCTAGATGGATATCAAAAACCATTCTCAGGAAAAAAGAACTCTGGTTTCAACCTTGACACCAACCTCAGTGGATCTGTTTTCAACCATTTGGACAAGAGTTATGGAATGCCCGGGGCAATAAGCTTCCCTTTTCCAGGAAAACAGGCTTCAACATTTCATGTTCCAGTCGAGAATCATATCACTCGGCAGGAGTATCAGTTTTCTGATCATCTGAAACTCTACGAACAGCAGCAGCAGCAGCCGAAAGTAAGCCAGCCATTGTCACTGCCTAAGCAGTTTCAAAGCCAATCTCTGTGGGAAGGTCGTTTTTTGGTGTGAAGTCACGTTGAATTTATGGAGGTAAGCAATTGTAGTTGACTAACTATATCAATGGATCCTTTGTGTGGTATGCATAGCATTGTGAAATTTTACAACTTGTAACCTTTGTGTGTGTTTCATTTCTTATTGGGCCAAAATCACACTATCCTTTAGCTTTGCGAGATGATAGATTATAGTGGAAGGACTCGGTAAACTCTATGCTTTTTGCATTGTGATGTTCATTACTAGTCATCCTAGAAACAGCCTCTTGCGTGTTTGTTGGGTAAAGGCTGCATACATCTGACTCCCTTATCCAATTGATGGATTGTTTGTGTGTGTGGGTGGGGGAGGAATGTTATTTTTGTTAACTTTAGCATGTGGGCCATTGAACTGTGTGTCCGCGCCATTGAGATTTATCAACTTGTTACCTTGCAGGGATATATACTGAGGTGAATATCTGGAGACAGATGCTACCGTTTCTGCACTGTGCTTCAGTCCTGGATTGATATTATGTTTTTGTTGAAGCTTGAGTGACGTTGGGAGTTGTAGGAGGCTTCTGTGTCGAAACAGGTATGTATGCTCAGCCTCTCTTGTGATGAATACGTGCCCAGGATGTGAGTTATTGTTTGGCACGCATGGGGATCTTTTTTTCCTATATTAATTACGAAACATTGGATGCGTAGAATCCGAATGTGTTTCTGTTAGTGTTTAAAGATGCATTTCTGATAGCGGGAATATCAGGAAGAGCTTATTAATATTTGTACTCCGTATATGGTTGACCACCATTGATCGTCAATAGTCAAATATTTAAACTCTGAACGAACTTGAAACTTAGCATTTGTATTCCATTGCCAACATAACATATTTAGGTATTCCTTTTTTGTGCATGTCTAGTTTTCTCTCCCCCTATCTGATCTCCACCAAGAAGGGTATTTCAGAAAAAAAAAAAGGTTTAACTGCATATAGTTCATTGGTTATCATATCTTTGGTCATTTAATATATGCATATAGTTCTTTGGTTATCATATTTTGGTCTTTCAGTACATCTCATCATATAGTCAATTATTATAGTGCTTCAGATGATTTCGTTTCATTTCTCACTTTTATTTTTAATGGTTCTTCATTTAGCATTTAATTAGAACACATGCTCCACCGCTTGTGTGCACCCCTTTCAAATTTATTTGAGTTTCATCCTTGCAAATGTAATTGCAACGAATCCAATGTTCTGATTGTATAAGTGACCGAGTATTATGCAGTTAAACTATAACTCAGATAACATCGATAAGACTATGAGTCCGATAAATCCTCCCAACTTGATCTTTGATATATCCCATGCGATATCTGAAATCAAATTTGGTTTTGGTATTGATTACATGCAAGTCATTGATCTGATCTGTACATCTCTCTCTTTCCACATTATTTACACACAGCTGTATATTTAACAATAAACGTCTTATATTCATGCTCTCTTGTATTTTTGGAACAGGTGCCGTTATATCCTGACAGAATGGATGAAGTTGGTCGTTGCGTAGGGTGTTCGTATTGGAAATCTGAAGGGTTGGCGCTAGCCTGGTTGAATTTTCCGGGCTTGTCTGTGGAAGGTTTGTTCTTGGTTGCGGTTGGGTTGACTTTTGATGCTGGAAAAGTATTAATGTAGTCTACTAGACATTGAAGACAATACCAAACAAGGGAATCTCAGAAGGCATTGCAAAACCACCGATCTCTTTAATCGTACCAAGGAAGCGGATTAATGTGGCGATATTAGATACAAGTAACGTGGTTTACATTACATATTTCGTATCAAATAAAGCCTAATCTACATTTGCATTTTCACGTTATGTACTCTTTAGTTTTAATAATGACTTGTGATGGGTATTATGTACTTTAGCCCAAAACTCGTGTGTTTCTTCTGGTTATGTTTCTCCCTTTTTGTTTA
Organism: Silene noctiflora; assembly: GCA_009801015.1. Taxonomy (NCBI): domain Eukaryota; kingdom Viridiplantae; phylum Streptophyta; class Magnoliopsida; order Caryophyllales; family Caryophyllaceae; genus Silene; species Silene noctiflora. The sequence goes on along the minus strand of VHZZ01004218.1, from coordinate 50,574 downwards.
CCTGTGGGAGCGGAAAATAAGAGATGTTATGATACTATTTTTGAAATTTATGCTCTTAAGCGCTTGGTTTACTTGACTGGATGATTGTTATTGCATTTGTTTCCGAATGTATTTCTTTATGCAAAAGTTTCTTGGAGACGGTTTACACTAAAATTTGTAAATCAGCAATAATTTACTCAAGCACTGCTGTAGTAGGATTTCCGAGGTACCATTTGCGGTATCCCCCTAGCGTTTCCTTTGGATGTTTTGTTCCTTGTGAATGTTTCTGTTCTGTGTATTAGTGATAATTTAGGCTGAAGATTATTCAGAGTACAACTGCGAGAATGGTTAAAACAGTAGTGTGATTTATCATGTGTGGTGATTACTGATTAGTTTGAAGAAACAAAAATGATTTCATTGACCCGACCCAGAATGAGTCTGATTCAGCTTACTACAAGATCTAGAGTAACTCAAGGAAAATAGCAGGGAAGTTTACAAGCTTCTGCTTTTGTTGAAGTAAATATTTCCTCTGTGCATCAATAACGTGATTGATTTCTTTAAATATTGTACAAATTAAGAAACGTAATATAATAAAGTCGACGGGAATGGAACTTGGGGAAAAAATGTGCATAATAAATTACTTAAAATGAGTAGATAATTAGACGTATTGTATTTAAAATGAAGGACTTCCACAAGAAAATATCAAATTTGTAGAGAATGACTGTTTGAAAATGCGGAATTGATTTCATTTTCGTGATTTCAATTGTAGAAATCTAAATGTTTGAATTCAGTTCCAAATCCAATTCCAAAATAGCGCTCGGGAAGCCCTTGGAATTGGAATTGGAGTTGGGCGAGACGGATATGGGTCGAGTTCATCGGATGTTTTATATTTGAAAATAATAAATATTGGAAAAAATATGATAAATAAATAAAAATATTGCTGGATGGTCCCAAACATACCATAAAGAGTTTGTCCAAAAATTTCTAAGTTATTCAAATGAGTTAAGTCATGGATATAAGTGTCTTTAATTAAGAATAAACTTTCCATATATATACATCTTGGTCTTGGATAAGGGATTTCCTTTTATCCTTTAGTCCTTTACTACAAGGGCTGTCACCATGTTTATATGTCATCTTATGACTTATGTTTATGTTTGATTAAAATCTCCATCACAAAAGACTTAAAATATAAAGAATCTATTGAATTAAACTAAGTATTGACTATAAACCTATAGAATGGGATCTTCCTTACCCCCTAATTTAGAAGACAATGGGTGACTAATTTTTATCTTTGTTGATTTTCCTATGAGAATTACAAGGAAATATGACATCCTCTAGTTTATAGGGAAAACAAGCTCCTAAAAATGGCAAAAACATGTCTTTTGTAGATTATTTACTACTAATTTCTCTCCGTTTTTCTCGACTAATTGACGATTGCATGAGAATAATTTCATCATACAACCAAAAACAATAACATAATTCTAATATTTCCTTAGGAAAAAACATTTCAATTTTTAAGAAAATATTTTAGTAGATATCATAAAAAAGAGAGATTTTCATCATACTACTTGTGTTTATTGTAGAAACCTTGGTTTGGCTTGGTCGAGTGTAAATTACATGTTCCGAGAGAGCAAGACAACGCGATTTTGAGTTTGTTGTAATGAGAATAGTTGGAGATATGATCATTTCTCAAGTTCCTCAAAGAAAGATTAGAGATTGATGACAGGTATATATATAATATGTACAACATTTCTAATTGTATGAGACGATCACAAGTAACATTTTACCATCATGCTATCATTTTGACCTAGTTACTTTGGATCCGTCTCATACAAAAAGATTTGTATCCGTTTGTATGTTTATTAACGTCGAAATACATAATCTTTGATGAAATGAATTGAGTCAAGGAAATGCTAAGAAAAAGTATTAGTACATTCTGTTTATAACCCAGCATGAGCAACGATCCATACTGTGGAGTGGCTAAAGCATGGGAAGCTACAATTCGAAAAACCCAAGCCGCAGCCAAGAAAAAGGCTAACAGCATATTCGGGTCATCATTGTCTATGGGCCGCGCAAATGACAACTTCGACGAGGAGGAGGCTGAGGGGAGCACCACCATGGACCACAACCGTAGGAGTGATAGCACCATGTGTTCGATGTTATCAACTGAGCCTAGCCAGGTAGAGAAATTCCTCCCAAATGGAGATTGATGGGTGCATGTATTTAGAAGAAAGGTTTCGAGGGCAAGCCATAGGGAAAAGTAGGTTTTGTTGGCCTTCTCGAGGCGAGTTTAAAACCGAGTATATGGACGGAAATGGATGACTTGTACTGCCCAATTGGGAGCCGCCTATAAAGGCTTTTGGGTCATGAATATGAAGCACGTATGATGAAGACGACTGGAGATATATTTCGAGTAACGGGAGTTGGGACTATGGTGTGGGCCAAAGAAACTCATTTTGAAGGGATCTGGACGGATTCATTTCCGAACAGGAAAGGTGTACTTCAGTGGGAATGGGAGTTTAGACACAGGACACAAATGTTTGATGTTGTGACCATGAGTTACTATGAGTTGTTTAGCGTTGAACTGAAAGATTAATGTTTTTCAATGGCAGAAGATGCTGGCGTCGTGGAAGTCACCAAAGGGCGGCAGCTCAGTGAGGCCAGCCCGGATGTCAGTGGACTCAAGAATACCGGCTGGCGGGGGAGGACACATGTGGGATACTGATCCAAGTGAAGGACATCATAGGAGTTCTGTTGGTGGGAGAGAAATGGATTTTGAGGGTCTTAACCTTGAAAGTTACGGTAGTAGTAAGGTGCCACCAAGTACTCCTGGGAGACCCTTAAAAATACCGAAAGCTGGGAAGAAACAAGGGGAGACTATTACTAAAGGTCACAAAAACTATGAGCTTATGCTCAATCTTCAATTGGGTATCAGGTAATTTCTGCTTCTTCAGCGATTCAATATGTACGCTAGTTTAACTGGTACAGTCATTGGGATGACCAATGAGCATTCATCGGAGTAATTTCTGACTGTGAACTGTATTTTTGTTACTATTTCTGATAGAGGGTAGTTATTGTGCAGGCATGCTGTAGGAAGACCTGCTCCCCCAACATCGTTAGACTTGAAATCATCAGCTTTCGACCCAAAAGAAAAAGTTTGGACAAAATTTCCAGCAGAAGGCTCTAAATATACTCCTCCCCACAATTCCTGTGAATTCAAATGGAAAGATTACTGTCCTTTAGTTTTCAGGTCACTCTTTTACCCTGCTTAGAAAATTTCTTACAAGATATCGTCTTATACAAGAATTTGTACTGATATCTTGGTTTTTACCAGAGCGCTTAGAAAACTCTTTAAGGTTGATGCAGCAGATTACATGCTGTCGATTTGTGGGAACGAAGCTCTTCGAGAGTTGTCTTCTCCTGGTAAAAGTGGGAGTTTCTTTTACTTGAGTAGTGATGATCGTTATATGATCAAGACAATGAAGAAGGCAGAAGTTAAGGTAATGGTTAAATTAATTGATAAAAAAGTAAATACTTGACGGAGACGGTTTTATTATAGGCCGAGATTAGTTTCAAAGGTATCGGTGGAGAGTTTTTGATGTTCATTGAAACTCGCCTCAAAACTAGATATCTTATAGACCCGAATGACACATTTGAAACAATCTGGACTCAATATGAATCACTGAATGACCCTTATGCCAGGAGGAAAGTCTTACCGTTCTTTTGGTCATATCAGCTCGAATCCATACTAAACCAGAATGATTTATACCAAAATAAACAAATTATCTCAGCATTACTTAATATTTGTGTTCTTAGGTACTTCTGAGGATGCTGTCAGCATACTACAGTCATGTACGATCATTCGAGAATACCCTTGTCACCAAATTCTTTGGCCTTCACTGTGTAAAATTAACAGGTGCAATCCAAAAGAAAGTAAGAAACATGATATATTTCCGGTACTTCACTACTTGGGCAAGTACTGTTCTAGTTGTTGCGCAAATACTGATGCTCTTGAGTTCAGGTGAGGTTCATTATCATGGGAAACCTCTTTTGCACCGAATACACCATTCATAGGCGATTCGACTTGAAAGGCTCCTCACTCGGTCGTTCGACTGATAAACCGGAGGAAGAATTAGATGCTAGTACAATTCTTAAAGACCTTGATCTCAACTTCATCTTTAGACTGCAAAAGTCATGGTTTCAAGAACTTTGCAGGTACTCTCACAGTAATCATTACTGGCAAATTTGTTTCTGCTGCAATTTATCTACTTATTAAACTTTCCGAAAATCAAAGCTGGCAAAAATCCGGCTTGACACGAGAAAGCCCAAATCTGGCTCGACACAAGAAATTTCCAATCTAATCTAATCTGGTGAGGTTTCATTCTAAAATCAACTGGCCATAGAGATTAAGTACTCCACTAGGCTTATAAACTAGTTTCGTGTCCTGAATTCTTGGTCGAATGTAGATTTCACAAGGTATTAATGTAGTTTTATGCCAACAGACAAGTAGATAGAGACTGTGAGTTCCTGGAACAAGAGAGAATCATGGATTACAGCATGCTTGTAGGCATTCACTTTAGGGAAGCATCGAAAGCTGGGGACTTGATTCCCTCAGGAGCTCGAACTCCTACAGGTTTGTTCTTCTATGATATATACCTTCATTACTAATCTCATTACCACTTTTTTCCCTGAACATGACATACTATCCTTGTGATCAGGTGATGAATCCGAAAGCGATCAAAGTGGTCCTCGTTTATCTCGAGTCGATATGGATCAGCTCTTAATCGATCCTGCTTGGTGAGACTCACTATATCTTTAAACTTTACGCGACTTACGTTACTCAGACTGGACTGTAACTGGTGTAAAGTGAAGTGTCTTGGTGTTTAGTCGGAAGGAGTATTGTTTTAAATACGACATGCTGTCAAAGTGAAGTGTCGAAATAAAACAGACCCCGGTTTGGTTAATTTGATTGCACTCTAGTATCGAGTATAAAGTAAACTATGATAATCTAGTAGGACAGTAAATATAAATTTCAACCTTGATCTCGGAATTGGTCCTGTTTGCCTAATCTCGACCAATGCATCATAGCAACCTTAAGACTCGTACTTAATTCCATGAATTTTGTTGATTTGTTTGTGATGCAATTCTGTAGGTGGGCTAGTGTAAGGTTAGGGATAAACATGCCAGCTCGAGTAGAGCGAGCTATTAGAAGAATGGAAGGCGAAATGCAAGTAATGGAGCCAACCGGAGAATTCTATGATGTTGTAATGTTCTTCGGCATCATAGACATACTTCAAGATTATGACATTAGTAAAAAGCTTGAGCATGCTTACAAGGCCATGCAATATGATGCAACTTCCATCTCCGCTGTGGATCCAAAACTCTACTCTAAACGATTTCGTGATTTCATTCTCAGAATTTATGCCGAAGATTTGTGAAAAGAACGCGATAGACAGTGCTATTCATACAAGTAGAAAGAAGCCATGTTTGAAGCTTATGCATGTTTTTAGAGATCAGCCATAGAGTGTCGAGGATCGATATCATCCCTTTGTCTTACCCTTTTCCTTTCTTTTTTGTTTTTTTGTAATTTGGTTCATTGTTACATAATATGATAATTGTATAGATGATTATAGTTTCAGATACCATAAATGCCAATTAGAGAGTAAACTTAGTATGTAATCAACCCGCTGTTAATTAACAATATAAGAAGCGCAAACAGTTTAGTGTTTCATTTTTTCGTAATAATCTCAAGTTCAAATATAAAACACATCAATCAGAAGTGACTCAAATCTTGTTAGATTTGGCAAGAAAAAAGACGGTGGCGGAGGTAACGAGAGGGATGAAAAGGGCATCAGGAATTGCTTTAGGAAGGACACCTTTCTTGATCAATAAGGTTGTGACAGGAACTCCAAATATGTATAATATGATGTCCTTTGCACCAATGCCTGTAAATCCTGTCTCCATTATTACATCATGAAGAATGTTTTGAAATTCTTCTTTTGTCAGTGATTTTCCTTTGCCTTTGTGGTGTTTCTGCATCAGTAACACATGCATTCACATTAACAACGACCACTTACTGCCTTAGAAAGTTCAAGTCGACACCATGTCGTAGACTAGGTAAGGCAGGTTGGATGTACGTAACCTTTCTTTTCTCTTGAAAATACAGAGAAATTGTTTTCAGATGACTCGTAGTGAAATCGTATCATACTGTCAGTACCGAAATTTCATGATATTGAGCTAGGGAGGGAATGAGGGATTATTTCTTGACTTTTTTTTTGAGACAGAAGGTTACATTAGAAATCATGGATGTTATCAGAAAGACTTCACTTACATTAAATGCTTGCTGAAGAGTCTCAGTCTTTGGTACCTTAAACTGGGTGTTGCCAAGACTTCCATTTATTTCCCTGCTCAACAATTTATCATAGCAAAATAAGTCAGCTTTTTCCGGTGTAAACAATGGAAATTTTCAAAGTTTTTAGCTAAAATTTTCGTTGTGAAATTACTAGTTCGCTCCCACTGATAATTTTTCGCTCCCTAACAGGGAATCCTTATCCTGAAGAGTTGGCTAACATGAGTACATGACATGACATGACATAACGTGTAAATGTGTAATGCGACATAATTAACATATAACCAAACAAATCAGTAATTATCTTTGTATATGATGAGGGTAAATTAAGAGATTAACTAGGAAAGAAGGTAAAATCATACTCTACTACTTCACAAATTGCTCTGTAGAAGTCAATAGTAGTCTCATCCTTAGTAGTTTCTGAAAAATGCTCCTCATAGTATTTGCTTGCAATTTCACCCATCAACTTTACCCGATTCGTCTCCGATCCTGTTTATAATTGACCCTATTTTTATTTAGACAAATTATTGACAACAATAACGTAAATAAAATGTAGATGAACAAAATAATAGAGAATATGGATGCATGAGATAGGGAAGCGGGAAAATACAACATTGGTAACGGCGTAATACCATCTCATTTTCCTTACCAAGAATAATGTGTACAACAAAACCTAATAAGACGTTGTATCTACTCATTCGAAAATTAGACGGTTTTATGGAAAGCTATTACAAAGACAAACTTAAAACATTGACGGGAGTATAACTTGCAGCTTAATGAATTAAGACAATTATTTAAAAAAATCGAATTAGTTTTGACGATAATAGAGTAGTACCTGGAGTAAGTTTTTGCAAAGATTGACCCATATTTGTTTCTTGAAATGTAGTTTGACAAAGTTTGCGCTAAATGGAAACAACACCTATGTTTGCCTATAATTTATGTAGTTATTATCATCAAACAAAGTAAATGTGCATTGATAAAGATTATAAGAATATAAAACTTGTGGGTGAGGTAGAGTATAATTCATTACTTGCAAATCAAGTATAACAAAGGGCATAGAGATTAGGCCAACTCTTTAATTCACTCGTACTCTTTACACTTCTTGTCTTCTTTTTGTACGTAATACAACAATTGTTCTTCAAGGAATTTCTCTTCTTCAAGGAATTGTTTAGTTAACAGGTCTCTGTTCCATTTTCGTGTCCCGTTATTTCTATTGATATATGATCATTGAAAATATTGTGTAAATCACATTAAAGTGGTTATGTGCTGGAAGACAGGGGCGGGTAACCATGAGGGGTCCTTTTCCG
>VHZZ01004217.1:14358-26265 GCA_009801015.1 Silene noctiflora | reverse complement strand
GTCTAAATGTTAGGAGTATTAGAAATGTTGAATCCAGTTCAATATTGTATTTTAATTTTAATGTGTAAAATTTTGTACATTCATACTATAATATTAAATGATATTATAATTATAAATTTCAAATGACTATTTATATATATTTTTATACATGCTCGTGCAATTTTGCACGGGTTCTAAGCTAGCGAAGTAAGAAAGTAAAACATAGACGGACTAAGAAGATATAGTTGGCAACATCAGTAATAAATGCATGTTGTACTATAAGTTGGCCCATTTCCGGTCTGGTAATGAAAATGAAAGGTACGGTGGACACAACAAATACTACTTAGTAAAGTAGTCGAAAATAAGGCTACAACTGTGAATAGAGAGAAAGATCCAGTGTGTCCTGCATTAACAACCCACTCCCATCTTGGGCAAATACTGCCCCACCTTTGTCAATTATTGGCTTATTCACACAAGACTATTAGATTCGCCTATCTTACAAGTTACAACTCGTTTTCACAACTACAGCTAATTTATATTGCCTGCATCTTTGGGCATCTCTCCCTCATAACACCTACCTTACGCTTTGAGCATTATATACGACTATTTGTTTACCTTTATTTTTTACTCAAAGAACAATAAAAGAGAAATGGTAAACAAATGATGGTAATGGAGAAAGTATATTTTTGCATAAAGATGGAATGAAAATATGAAATCCATAGTTGCTATTTTTGTATGGAGTATTAGGTATGTATTGTATAAAGTCTCAAGTCTCAAATATTTGTGATATTTTACAAACCACCTATAATTTCAGACCAAATTGCTTACTATATTCTACATGAATAACCAGGATGCAAGCATGACATTGCAATACAAGTATTATTCAATGGGATGGCTTATGTATAATCGACTTTATATTTGTAAGTTTACGATGGAAGTAAGCTCAAAAATTAAGCGATAAGTCAATAAAGTTATCTAAGAGATCGATAGTCGATTAAATATGTCACTCTCTTTATGCTGTACGAGTATTTATGTTGATGTTGGTAATGGTTTTTACAAACTAAAATGTTAATTTTGTGTAGCATTTTACAATCTCCAATTTGTATCTACTTATTATTACAATTACAATTAAAACGCGCATTAGTGCCTAACTAACTAATAAACAATAGTGGCCCAAAGAAGTCGGCATTTGCAATTTGCAAACGAGGATGTGTAGTACTCAATTAGCCATCTGGCCTGTCGGTGTGTTTACAAAAGAAAAAGAACAAAAGCCAACCTCCGCCTTAATAATCCTTTAAAACTTTTACGCTTTCTTTAAATAATGTTAATTTTATTTATAATCTCTCTTCATTCTTATATAATTGTCCTAATAAGGTTTAAAGGATTAGCTATTGTTAATTTAACTATTAATATGTTAAACTCGTCATACTATTCAATTTTAGATGTAATCGTGATTGTGGGAAAATTCGTCATACTATTCGTCTATAAGTTTACGAATTAACACTTGCTTCTTTTACTAATTAGGAGTAAAATGAATAGTTTTTTCTTTGCTTATGATAAAGAAAGCGTGGAAAAAAGGTATAGTAAAAGTAAAGTAAAAGGTATAATTATTCTCCTAAGAACCTTTCTTTACAAAAACTCTCATTTCATCTTGTCTATAGAGATACACAAATGATGAAAACTATAGGATTGATTAGTAACATGTAAGAATGAACAAATAAGCATAGAAAGACAACTAACCTTTACATAGATATGAAGCCTAATAATTTCAAAAGCATAATAAACAAACCTCCCATTCCTATATTAAATCTTTACCCCACCACCACCACCACCACCACTATCTCCCATCAATTCTATTGACATTCCATATGAATTATGTAACTCCCTTTAATTTCTTGCTTCTTTGCATCTCCCATTCTCAGCCCCATGTCTATGGTCCCCGTATCGAGCCTAACACAAACACCATTGTTGTGGATGTCATGAGGGCTGTTGGTATGTCCCCAGAGTTTGACGCTCGAATTGCTTTATCATATCAGCGCGTTTCTTCATGTTATCGTCATAAACATAGGGGAGTTTCTCGAACATAGTAACCCCCCTCTTGGCCGAAGGTGGGAGGAAGACTCCACAAGGTTCTTCCTTGACTTGGATAGTATTGTGGTAGTGATAGTACCGGATTTTTGACTCTGTGTTGTGGCGTGTCTTGCCTGCGACATTCTCGGACATGTGAACTCCTGTGGCGCGTGCTTTCCGAGCTTGGATTGCGTACTTTCTGTCTCTGCGGATCTTAATTCTCGAGTCCCGGAATAGCAGCTTCTCGAATCCCCATTGCCTGGATATATTATTTTCAATTAAATTATTAGGTACGGACAATGGAAACTTTGAGCAATCCGAGATGGAGATAGGGGAAAGGGATTGCATTGAACACCTATATATATGTTCATTAAACCAAAAGACAATGACACTGCTAGCAGGTAACGCGATTGAAGACAAAATGTCTCTCAAAATACAGAGAGAAAGAAGCATTTTATAATACTCCTATTCCTATATCATTGCTGAAAAAGCCATTTCATTAAGTACAAAGAAACATACTTCATTATAGATGAACAGTGAGGCAGATGAGCCCAATGTAATAAGTCACAACCCAAGAGTTAACATATCCACCATTTACACAATTTATCGAGCTATTCGCCTACAGAGTATTTAATCAACTTCAGTCTTATCCCCCTTCCTATATCGACCTCTGTGTCTCATATTGGATCCACAAAAGCAGGACACTAATGCAATATGCTAAATAAAACCCGATGTATGCTACATTACATGAATTTCGATGTCGTCCATTCACAGATTTTACCACAAAGTAGCAATACTTATGGTGGGTCCGAGGTGGACTGAGAGGAAAACGAAAATGGATATAAAAACTAAAAGGATATAGAAAAAGGAAACAAAGAATCAAAGAAATCTACAGTTAGACGTTAATGATTGTATTTTACGGCATCTTTAGCTCAAAAGAAACATTAGCTACCTGCATCCAGCTAATTAAAGACTGTTAATCCTAATTAAAAGAACTCTACATAAATCACAAAAGAATCTAATTTTAATTCAATACCCGTCTTTGTTCACCAAACATTCCAGTATTCCAACATGAGTACTACTATGCTTTCCAGTTTTCCTACTTTCTCTTGACCAAGCATTCCTTTTCTCCTTGTTGTGAAAAGAAATTCCCTCTTTCGAACATTTTGTAACAATTTTCAATGGTAAAAGTCGAGGAAACAAAGCAAAAGTAATGGTGCAAGTTCCATTGCAGCACATGGGGTTACCCTCAGCTCCCAACATATAAATCTTGGAAACCATAATTTTGGATCAAGTGCAAACATATCTCGCAGATTTTAACATTATTATTGTTTATTAAACAAAATCAGGTTGCACCACCCGACATTATATACTATGTTACTTGGCCTTGATTAGAAGCGTACAGAATTTAACCCGTGCCTCAATGGTTCCCGCAGGGTAAGGGGGGCCGGATGTAAAATGAAGTGTCTAAAATCCGTACCCATGAGTGTTGGGAGTTGTACATGAGGACGGGAAGTTAAATAGAGACTAGAGAGTATAATCTATGATAATATAATACGATCCTAACGTCAGTTTTCCTAATACATGATGCATACATAATCATAGGAGAACAGAATGTCATCAGTAGGCAGTAGCAACACAAAAATTCCAATCTGGATTATTGAAAGAATGTTCTCAATCTATGCATTATTTTACTGGTTAAATCAGGATGAATTAAAAATACACCGGCTTACCTAAGAACCTTAAACTTTAATTAATACAATAAGATTTCTTTCTTGTTTTCATTCTAAGCATTTTTCCATTACTAATTAATGAATTAAATAGTGTACTTAATCACCCACTTGGGTCTCAATCTTCAGTTAGATTTCTTTCTTGTTTTACCACTGTCGTTTTCTCGTAAATCTAACGACCACAGAATGTTAGCACATACTACAAAAACATCAATTATAACAGGTATGGGTCGACACCGTAATCAATCAATATGCCCATAAGTCACAACTCACAATGATGATAAACTAAACACCACCCTCAAATCAAAACCAGAACCAGTAAACCCAACAAACTACAGAAATTAATGACATGACCCCACATCCAAATCCCAGAATTAGAACAAAAACCATCCCAATTGCAACTAAAACCTATCATTTTCAATAGTTAATCTACAGCACTCGAATCAACGATCCAGGTTCCTCCACCCTACCGTCATAGTACGACATTTGCGTCTCATTCAACCACAACATTAACAACCTAATGACTTAAGCATCATGGTAGTCCGTATTTTTGATGACCCACCCACAACATTAACAATCCGGACTTAAGGGCTTACCCCGTGTTAATAACATGAAGAATTTATTTCCAATGATCCATAATCAATCAATTCATCAACAATATACAAATACATATGCTCAAGTCTCAACAATAACTATCAAGCAAGTAAGAACAGTAAATAGTCTAGTTAAATCAAGGAATACCTGGAGTAATCCTGTGTGGAATCATTCAAGCAGAGCTTACTACTCATTGGATTCTGTTCAATAGTGAACTGAGAAACGCCATCAAACCCCTTCATAACACTCTCCAAAGAACTACCATCAGGCAAGAATATGTATTCGTCGACATCGTAAAAGAATGTCCATTTCGCATCAAACCTATACCTATGCAAACAATCATTCACCACCAAAAACTGATTATAATAATAACCGTCATACTTCTCCTGCTCTCTAATGTCCTGCAATGTGGCTCTCCCTAGCTTAATCCACGGCTCAAGCACCGCCCTCACCTCATCAGTCACCCCTCCCGCATCATGAAACACAAAATGAGACTTTGAACCAAACAACCACGCATGGTACGCCATCCACTCACGTATCCTCGCCGCACTCAGATTACCATACAGGGACGACCCGCAGTAGAGGTAATCAAGCTGGGGCGGGGACACATACTTTGACTCGTTATAATCCCCAGGAGATTCCTCCAATACAGGGAATTTCTCAAACCGACGTGGCGAGGCGGAGTAGTAAGCGTAAAGCATAAGCGTCCCACCCAAATTATTAGGGTTAGGGTTTGACGTAAACTCACAATTAACAACAACCACCGTATACACCCGACCATACCCCCAATCGGGTAGGATTTTAACCGCCTTGGCCCGGACTGGAGCTGAACCGGACTCTGCCGGGATCCACTCGCACTTGTACCACGGTTTTCCGAATACATGTACCGGTTTTGATGCTAAACCGACCACCGTAAACGAACTCACACCACCACGATACGCCCCCATTGTTACAAACAACGCCGCCGCGTTTCCAAACGGTTTAAACACTCGCTTATTCGGATCCGGATTCGGGTTTGAGTTTTGGTTCTGGTTACGCAGTTGCACTTTCCTGGATCCTACGTCCAACGTCCTGATAAACACCAAAATTAACAGAAATAAGTTACCATTAACGCTAAATATTGTTACAATTTGCTTATGAAAATTCATTAACAAAATACTTGGTATATTCTTTGAAATTGCTTCATTTGTTTCCAAAATTACGAGCTCAAAGTTTGAAAAATGGGTAATTTCAAACTAGTAAACTCCTAATCTTCAAATTATTACTACGGAGTATTCGTTAAAACAAAAACAATTCCTCCGTTATATTGAATTGAATTGTATACATTTTTCAAAATTCCGGCACATATATTGAAAATTAAAAAATTCAATGGAACAGAGGACGTAGTAATTATAAATGAAGCTAACTACCTAGAGAAGTCTTGAGTAGAATTCTGCTCAATGACCATACTATTCACATCCTGGTTCGGTTTCGAGTTATTAAGCTGGACTTTACTAGACCGAACAGACAATAATGCGGTACGATTAAGAAGCGTTTGAAGAGGAGTACAATCAACCGGAGGGGAAAGACGAGAAGGAGACGGAGAAAGAGCAGTATGATAATACGGTAAAAAAGTAGATATGAACATGATAAGGGAAAGAGCTAAAACGGTAGCTAAAAGTGGTTTAGTTTCGAAGCATAAGAAGAATTTGGTAACGGAGTTTCCGGTGACACCTCCGGTAGGCGGTGGTGAAGCACCGTCTTTCTTCATTATTGGTGAGGAAGAAGGGAGGGGTGAAGTGGGAAAGTTGGGAGAAGAGTGAGTACTAATAGGAGAGTGAGGTGAGGTGGGGTAAGGAAAGGTGTGAGCTGGCGAAAGGAGGTGTGACCGACATAGGTCATGTTGGTTTTGGACTACCAAAGAAAAAAGAATGATGGGTCTATTGGGTGGGTCGCCATGTGATTCGTTGGCGTTTAATCATTATATCAATCTTTTGTTTTTCTTTAATTTTATTTTATTCTCTTTTATTTGTTTAATTCTAAGCTAATTTTGTTGTTGATACTAACGACTTTAACTACATTCGGTAACGGATCAATCTGATCGTGTAATTTTGAGTTGGATTATTTTTAAATTTGTCAGAGTTTGAGTTAGATCGATATCATTGGGGCCTCTTTAAATTTAGGTCATGTCCGGCTTATTATTATCAGATTATTTACAAGTTTGTCAATGCACAATTTGAAACATAAATATCTTTAGTTTTACATTATGAAAAAATTTAAAAATTTTGTGTCCTTATTGTACTCTTAAAGGTGAATCAAACAAGATCTCACATAACCATATTTTTTCTTAATGATCGCAAGTAATCGTAAAGATTCTCTTCATTTATAAATAGTGTCAAAAAAAGAAATGTTATATTGAAGTTGAATGGATAAAGTATCTTTTATTTACGGTGTTTTGTGGATAACTATTTTTTATTTTATTTTTAGGGCTTTCAACTATCTTTCTCGGTTTTCTTTTTGAAAAACTACCAAAAATCCACCTCTGGCTAGAAAAGTCAACTTCCGGTGCAAGATTTATGTTAGCACGTGTGAGTAAAAGACTTAGCATACTCGTACTAAAAAGTCATTTTCTTTTGTTAAAACCTAACTATATCAACCCCTATATCTCTTACTTCTTATCCCTTCGCCTTTTGCTCTCACCCTCGAGGGCCTTAACCTTTTCTTTTGTTTATTGCTTCATCACTTCCATCATCCTCTTCAATCAGGTATCATCTCTTAAATTAGCCTTAACTTCATCAATGAATTCTTTGTTCTTGATCAACATTACATTTAACCTCCTCTGCCATTTTTATCACACACCATCGTCAAGAAGTTCTTAAATAATTACCCATGAATTATTGGGTTTTTGATGATTATGTGAAATAGGTACACATGAAACAAGCTCAAAGAATGTAGGTCTATAGTAATTTACATACTGGTAACGTTGTTAATCAGATTGAGATAAATTGAGTCAAAGTGACACTTCCCAAGAATCGGACGTCAAAAAATTAAAAAACCTAGAGAGAGGCTATGCTCTGACAGTCGCCATCTTTTACATCTGATTTACTGATTTAAATGAGTAAGAAAACTTCTCAATCCAATTCTGGTTATAATCGTACAAATAAAGAGGTTACAAAACAACTTAATGCTGAGAAAAAGAAGTTGCTGAAGGGACCGAATGTTGAGGAAGTGACAATAACAAAGAGTATCCAGGAGATCACAGACATTCCTCCATTGGAATTTGATGGCATGGTGGAGGATGTCGAGGACAGTGTTCATGAGGAGGAGGAGGAGGCTGTCTGGTACCAGAGGCATGGTAGGAAAGTGATGGAAGTGGTGGAGGATGAGCCTGTTGAGATGCTTCAGTTGTCTGAAGATGATGTCCAGGATGAATTGCTATACTGGCAGCAAGCAGTATATGGATTCGTGGTTGGGACTAATCCTCCCTAGCAGGTGCTTGAAGGGTTTCTAAAAAGAATCTGGGAGTAAGTACACTATTGAAAAAATATCTTTTCTAACCAATGGAGTCTTTTTGGCCCGTTTCAAACAGCAGAGATGAAGTAGGCTGTGCTGCAAAGTGGTTACTTTCTGTTTGATAACAAGCCTCTGGTTGTCAAAGAATGGAAATCAGACATTGAACTAATTAAAGAAGAAGTTAAGAGTGTACCTGCTTGGATAAGATTGCATAAGCTACCTCTGAAATTCTGGGTACGTAGCCTGCCAAAAATTGCAAACTTAGTTGGGTCATATATTAAAAGTGATACAATTACAGAAGAGAAGACAAGACTCGGGTTAGCAAGGGTTATGGTGGAGTTGAAAATAGGGCATAAATTTCCAGACACACTCAAGTTTTTAGATGAGAAGCAAAATGCAGTTGAAATAAATGTGGAGTATGACTGAAAACCTACTTTAGAGCATGTACATTAAAGAGGATGGTTTAATCCTCTTATTTTCTCTCTTTCYTTCTATATTTTTGACACATCATACCCTCTTTCATCTACCCCACTTTCCACTATCTTCTTCCTCTTCCTCTATTTTTACCCACATCAAAGAGGATGTTATCTTCCTCTCCTCTTTCACTTTAAAGTAAACTCCACTACAATTTTTATCTTTTATTTGGCACAAGGGCCAAGATAAGAACATCCTCTATAAATAGAGGAAGTCATCCTCTTCCTCTTCAAAGAGGATGCACCCACATTGAAGAGGACATCCTCTTAGATGAGAGAGAGTGCTAAGAGGATGGTTCATCCTCTTCAATGTGGATGCTCTTATGTTTAAAATGCAAGCAACTGGGGCATGATTCTACTAAATGGAGGAATACTAAGCATGCTGCACCAAGGGTTAAGAAAGTTTGGAGGCTAATTCAAGCCCCTCAAGCTCCTAAAACCTTTGCACAAGGAGAGGGTAATGTCATTGAATGTGTGAAAACTCCTGAATCAGGTCTGGTAAGGACTATTAGAAGTTCACTATCACCTATTAAGTATACAAGACCAGGAACTCCAATGAGGACCAGATCAGCTCCAGTATCTCCTACTTATATGGAGGTTCTGAGAGGGCTGGCTCTCTTAGAGTTGATTTTGGCTCATCTGGTACTGACCCCTTAACCCTTAATCCATGATTAATTTTGGATTTCGGAATGTAAGGGGGATAAATAGGGAGATGAAGCAAACATTGGTTAATAATTTTTTGCATAATAATAAAGTGGCCTGTTTTGGCCTTTTAAAAACCAAAATAAAGACTGGCGGTGTTAATAGGGTAGTGAATAATATTTTTAGGGATTGGAGTGTGGGTACTAATAATGCATGTCATCCTGGTGGGAGAGTCTGGATTCTTTGGAAGGCTCACCTGGTGGATATTCAACTCCTAGAATATGATGCTCAGTATATTCATATGTTTGTCAAGGATAAGCATTCTGTTTTGCAATTTCATCAAACCATTATATATGCCTTTGATGATATTAGTGAAAGAGGGCCTTTATGGGAGAATCTTAGGAGACTGGCTATCACAACTCAAGGGCCTTGGCTTATGGGAGGAGATTTCAATTGTGTGGTGAATGGGAGTAAAAGGTTAGGTGGTAATGTGACTCTTGCTGAAGTTGAACCTTTGATCCAGTGTATGACTGATTGCAACATGATGGACATTTAAGCTCTAGGGGCCTTTTATACTTGGTCTAATAAGCAGTATGCTGCCACTAGAATTTTCAGTAGGCTTGACAGGTGTCTAGTCAATCATGACTGGTTATTGAGCTATCCTTCTTATATTGCAAATTTTTTGCCTAAGGGTTTATTTGACCATACTCCTTGCCTAGTGAGTATGCATGATTTACATGGAAAGAAAATCAGGTCCTTCAAATATTTTAACATGTGGAGTTCTGCTCCTGGTTTTTTTTGAGTGTGTGAAGGGTTGTTGGGATCAGAATATTGTTGGGACTAAGATGTTCATAGTTGATAAGAGTGCTCTGTTATAGATTCAGAAAAATCTAGTTGAGAGTGCTCTGTTACAGATTCAGAAAAATCTAGTTGAGGTTCCATGGGATCCTGAGTTGGTGAGGCAGGAGTATGATGTAATCTAAGTATTCATAGAGCTTCAGGATGCAAGATTTACATATTTAAAACAAAAAGCAAAAGTCCATTGGCTCAAGGAAGGGGATATAAATACTGCCTACTTTCATGGGGTTATCAAGGCAAGGAGAAACAAAAACTTTATTTCTCAGATTAAAAATCATCAGGACCAGTTGTTTACAGATGAGAAGGGTATCCAACAAGCCTTTTTAGAATACTATCAACTGCTTTTGGGCTCACATTAACAGACTTTGAGAGTAAAGCATCAGATTGTTCTTAAAGGATAGATTTGCACTGACAGTCATGATCAGAAATTACTAGCACCTATGACTAAGGAAGAGGTGAAGGAGGTTCTATTCCATATTCCAAATGACAAGGCACCTGGGCCTGATGGCTACTCTAGCAAGTTTTTAAAGATACTTGGGATATTACTGGGGAAGAGATCATTGCTGCAGTGAAGGATTTCTTTGACACAGGGTGTCTTCTCAAGCAAATTAATGGCACTCTCATTACTCTTATAAATGTATTTCTAAACTGCTTTGTAACAGGTTAGCAGAGGTACTCCCAGATTTGATCTCTCAGAATCAGGGTGGATTTATATAGGGGAGGAGCATTATGGAAAATATACTCATTTGCCAAGACCTAATCAAGCTTTATAATAGGAAAGCAGTGGCTCCTATATGTATGTTTAAGATGGACTCAAAAAAAGCATATGATACTATTGAGTGGGATTTTATGGAGCAACTTTTAAAGGCTATGAATTTTCCAAAGCAATTTAGGATATGGATTTCTCAATGTGTAACTACAGCTAGTTACTCATTGAATCTAAATGGAGAAATTTTTGGGTTTTTTAAGGGCCGGAGGGGTTTAAGACAAGGGGACCCTTTATCCCCTTTACTGTTTACTATTTGCATGGATTACCTCTCAAGACTCCTTGCCTATTCTACAAAAGACACAATTTTCAAATTTCACCCACTGTGTAAGCCCCTTAAGCTCACTCATCTCATGTTTGCAGATGATTTGCTTCTATTTTATAAGGGGGATGCAAATTCCATTATGATTATGTTTAGGATTTTCTCTACCTTCTCAAAGTCCCCAGGGCTTCAAATGAGTAGAGGGAAGTCTAATGCTTATTTTAATGGAGTAAATGACAATTTGAAAGCTGAGATTTTGCAAGTTTCTGGGCTAGTTGAAGGCCATTTAACATTAAGGTATTTGGGAGTTCCTATCAAGCCAACTAGATTGAATAATTAGGATTGTAGACCTATTCTTGATAAGATCATGTCCAGGATACATGGGCTAGGCACTAGAAAGCTTTCCCATGCTGGCGGGCTTATGCTTGTGAAGTCAGTCCTTAAGACATTCCACAATTATTGGGCCATTATGTTTATCTTACCCAGTGGAGTCATTACCAAGATAGAGGCTCTTTGTAGGAACTTTTTGTGAGATGGTGGCATTGATTACATGAGATCACCCACTGTCTCATAGGAAAAAATTTGCAAGCCTACTAAGGAGGGGGGTTTGGGTCTGAAAGATGACCATCTTTGGAACAAAGTTGCAGTTGGGAAATTGGTCTGGTGGGTTACCTCAAAATCAGACCATCTTTGGGTTAAGTGGGTGAACAATATATACATTAAGCAGTCAAACTGGCAGGATTATTCTCCCCCAACTGACATAAGTTGGTATTGGAGGATGGTATGCCAGATTAAGGACCTGATGACAGAACACTATCTACAGCAGAAATGGGTGATCCACCCAGGTCAAGAGTATACTATTACAAAAGGGTATGAATGCATCATAAAGAAATGGCAGATTATACAATGGCATAAATGCATTTGGACTAAATGGACCTTACCTAAACATGGAATGATGGCATGAATGTATCACCAAAATGGTCTTAATACCAAAGCAAAGCTGAAAAAACTAGGTATAAGTGAAGACGATACTTGTTACCT
>VHZZ01004216.1:116599-132678 GCA_009801015.1 Silene noctiflora | reverse complement strand
TTTCTTTTATTGTCTGTTTAACTTTTAAAAGAAGAATGAGAATGTTTCTTACTCGGGCGAAGATAAAGTTAATAGTAAGTTGACTAAGTGGTTTTTTCATTTAAAGATTGTTAGAAGGTTTTTCTATTTTTCTTAGATAATGTTATATATTGAATTGTAAGATGGTCTTTCTTGCTTCTGATATTTAGAAACATCGGTTAAGTTAAATTGACGTGTGGTGATGTTTGAAAACATCAAACGTTACCAAAGGGAAAGATATGGAGCATGAGAAAGAGAATGAGGGGAAAGAGGATCAGGCATGTACAAGAGAACAAATGCAAGCTATAAGAGGAAAAGGGTAATAGGAGATATGAATGAGAAAGAGAAAGAGAAAGAAAAAGATAAGGATGAATATTTCGAGGACAAAGTGAAGGAGAAATATAATGAGAGAAAATGGAGGAGAAAAATGGGGAGAAGAAGGTGGTTAAGGACGTGAGGACGTCAGAGAGAAAATGGAGAGAGAAAAGTGGAGGACAAAAGAGAGGTAGAGGTAGGGGAAAGAAGAGGAGGAGTAGGAAGGGAGAGGAAAAGGGCGAATAATACGAGGAGAAAATGGAGGATGCGGAGTAGTGGTAATAAAACGAAAAATGATTATAATGAAAAATGTAAAGATTTATCAGAAACTCCATTTAGAAAATAGAATTTATTGAACTTGTCGAATTTTCTCTTCATTAGTGTATCATTTAATAAAGATAAAACGGAAACAATTAATGTTCTATCTATAAACAATGAATTTAATTTCAATTCGAACTAACGGAATATTAATCATATTACGAACATACATGGAAACCAAAACCAAACTAAAATAAAAGGCATTTAAAGGGAACATAAAACCACCTGTTTTAACAAAATATTTTTAAAATATACAATGTAGTTGTCCTCAAGATTTAACTTTTAAAAGTAACGTAAACCGGACTACATCATGTTCCAAGTGAAACCCAAATAAATTAAAACAACATCAACACGGGAAAACGAATACAAGGAGTATGATAACACCGCGCCCGCTAGGGCGCGGGCAAGCCACTAGTTATATAAAGTTTTTAGTATTTCATGTTTTATTTTTTTCATTCCATTATTTAAGAACTTTAATCCATAATAGATGAACTTTTTTTTCATTGAAATGGACCAAGTTTAAAGACATCTCACATTTTCTATGTCATGATCATTGGTCATCACATTTCCGTATGCTTACAAACTCAGTTCTTATTTTAGATCTTGATTTTTAAAATTAAGAACAAACTTTATTATTCTTTTCTATCCAATTCATTTGTAACATTTACTTTTGGCTGCTTTTCGATGGAACACTCTGACCTTATTTTTCTTCATTTATATATGGCTTTTTTTAACAAAAATATATTTTTGTGATAAACTTTTTCATTGCAAATCCAAATATGTTAGTTTCGTCTTTCAAAGTTTTACAATGGTCAAAACTTTCGAAGTTTGACCTCCAAAAAGTAGATGTTACTAATAAATTGGATAGGAGGGAGTAGAGTTGACAATTCGGGCCGTGGGCTGGCGGACGGCACGACACGACACGGCTCCTAGGAAGGCACGACACGACACGATGAGTTTTTCGAGGCGGCACGGGCCCGACACGATCGTGCTTGAGGCGGGCTCCAACGTGATTTTCCTCGAATGTTCGTGCCTAGGCACGACACGGCCCAAGCACGAGTGGGTCTGGCACGAATCAGGCACGACCCAAAAATTGGCACGAAAGTACTAAAAATATAGCAATTATAAAACAAAACGTACTAAAAGTATAACAATTATATAACAATTTATCATTTATTAAACAAAAAGTACTAAAAATATAAAATATTTTTTAAAAGAGTGAAATAAACTTAAGGCACATGGATCGGCCCACATGCCAGGCACGAACGACCAATGGGCCACGCACGGCTCGGGCACGAAACTGGGCGTGCCAAGAGCGGGCTGCGGCGGGGGTTCGGGTTAGTGGGCCAGACACGGCACGACACGGCATGACACGGCTAGCCCAATATCCGTGCCTGGGCCGGGCCAATTTTGGAGGAAAGCACGACGGGCCGGCACGCGTGCTGGCCCAGCACGACCCATTGCCAACTCTAGGAGGGAGTATTTAATAGATGAACTTTTAAAATAAAGTTCTTGATGACAATCTCAATAATAAGAACTAGTATAGTTAATGCTTTTAGCCGTTTTAGGTAGTAAACTATGGGATCAACCTACGACTATTATTGAGACCGAACTCAGATGGTACTTGTAGAGTTTGAACTAATTGTTATCTGTATTTTGACCATTTCATTTCAATACGTTTGTTCAAAATACGAGAGTAGAAACATGTAACACCCTAGGTTAATTGCAGAGGCCTAGTAATAAACTTAAATGACTAGTGGTTAAAAGGATTGAAAGTACTCCTTATATTATCAAAGTGCGCTTTCTTTTTCTGTTTATCCATGCAAAATAACTCCACAGTTAAGCGTGTTTGGCTAGGAGTAGTTTTAAGATGGGTGATCTCCCGGGGAAGGTTCTCGAGATATTCATGAGTGAGGACAAAATGTGTTAAAAAAGACCCGTGTTGATTTATGGGTCATGTACATAGCCTGACGAACTATTATGAGTAACCACTTCCGACCCCTCGATTTGGGCCAGGGTGTTGCAAAACATATGAAAATGAAATAAATAGAAAAAGTAACTTCATAAATTTCATTGCTCCGATCATTGCATTGTTATATTATTCAATAAGTCTCCCTTGTGACGGTCACAAGCTTGTGACGTCTCAG
Organism: Silene noctiflora; assembly: GCA_009801015.1. NCBI lineage: Eukaryota > Viridiplantae > Streptophyta > Magnoliopsida > Caryophyllales > Caryophyllaceae > Silene > Silene noctiflora. Next base: position 129,880 of record VHZZ01004216.1, on the reverse strand, counting down.
AAGTTCTCTTCCACTTACTTTTCCACTTGCTCTCTCGCTTGTATCATATGAGACGTCACAAGTTTGTAACAGAAAAGTGTCTGTTACAAATGAGAATTTGTGTATATTATTAATGCACAAGTAATTTTTAATTAGTCGAATGATTAAGAATGTTCAAAACTATAGGTTGGCAGCGAAATATGCTATCAAAACAAAATATTTTTCACAGGAAATATGTATTCTCTCTAACTTTGAAATATCTTCCATTGGTCACTATTTATAAAATAAAATCAATATTATATTCGTTATGTTATTTTATCGAAGACAACTATTTTTTCATCTAGTTAGTCAAACATTTTTTATATAATTTTTTACCTTATCGGCTCCTTATTTTGTGTTCATAAATTCTCATTGAAGACAGACACTATTCGTCACAAACTCAAGACGGATAGTGTCTTTCTCACAATATGCAAGTGACACTATCTATGGGTGCTCCATTTTCCCCCACTTGCCCTCCCATTTATCTTATTGTGAGAGGGGCACTATCCATCGTTTTCAGCTTGTGATGGATAGTGTCCGTCACAAATAAGACTCTTTGTTTTTTGTTATCTTATCAAGTTCAAATTAGTTTTCAACTTTCGATTATTTTTTCAAGTTTTCGTTACCTTTTTCAACTACTTCCACAGCCTCACCCATTTCTTTACTTTTTTAAATGAGTTATTTGATAAGAATAATCCAAGTTATGCCCCTTCTTCTCATAATAAGTCATATTAATGTTTAACCGAGAAAAATCTAAATTGTTGCCTCATCTATCTTTGAAAAATCTGAACTGTTGCCTCATCTATCTTTCGTGAAATCGTCCTAATTTGTACCTGCCGTAATAGGTAAAGCATCGGGTCATAAGGCAGTAGGTCCCATTTTTTGTTCTTCTTCCAGTATCTATAATTTTCCCAAATTAAAAATAAATTACAGTTTGAAGATGTTACTAAATGAATTTACAATCATTCCTTAATTGAGTTATTTAATTTCAATATTATTAAACACCCAAAAATACAACAAAGCAATCAAACAGAAAATCAAACAATGAATTGTGTATCTAGAACCGTAATTATGCATACAACCTTCAACCACTGTTTGATCCCAACACACCACCTACCTCCACACTCACACCACACCCACTCTCCAACACATACAACATCACCCAAGAAAACAACAATAACAATTAGCGACACCTTAATCTATAATTGTCGCCGTCGCAGGCCTTTAGTCGTTGGCGACCTTCCTCTCCAACTAATCCTGATTCCCGACCCTTATAAATTCTGGCTGACCATAGAAGAATCCCGAGTCAAAATTGACTATTAATATCAAGATTTGAAGAGGTAGATAGTGAGATTTGAAGGGAATTTTGATGAGTAGTAGTCAGGTTGCAGAGAGGTTAGGTTGGTGATCGCGGAGTGGGAAGGGGCGTTGGTGGCGGCGGTGGCGGCGGTGGCGGAGTAGTAGTCAGTTGCAGAGAGGGAGGGAGATGGATGTGACGGTGGTTTTGTGGGTTTTCTGGTTGATAATGGAGAAGTTGAAAGCAGGTGAAGAAGATGGCTTTTTTTTCCCCTTTTTATTAGGGGTTTATTGTTTTTTTTTTTTGTTAAGCGTTGTGACCTGACCATTAGGTATCCAGTTACCGCATAATTCAGGATTTTTTTCAATTAAATGTTAGTATGGATTAATATGAAAAGGGAATGCGAATTATTTCCATCAAATAACCCTTTTTACATTTGCTAATGTATATTTTGTTTTGTTTATATCTTTATTTACATATTATTAAAAATTATAAAAATTTGATATTCGTAGAGTACTCATTAAGACGATTCAAAAAAGATATCGCATGACTATATTTTATGTTATATATTACTCCCTCCTTTTCATGGTTTTCTTTCCCTTTGATAAGAGCACAATATTTAAGGAAAATAATAGAATATGAATAAAGGAGTTTGGTGGGGTTTGTAGATAGGAGAGAGAGATGAATAATTAGGGCATTAGCAATAGGAGGTTTGTCATGGGGTTTGTAGATGACATGTCGAGGTTTGTCTACAAACCCTTTATTGCTAGACATAGGTTTGGAGGTTTGTTGATAAGAATGGTTATTATATAGTATACGGGTTTGTAGAGTGACGTGACAAAAAATTATGTGAATGGAATTATTATGTGAGTCCTCTAATATAAACCTTGGAAAGGTTTGTCTATTGTTGGGTAAGGGTTTGTTATTGAAAAGGTTTGTTAATATGATGATGTGTCAATAGACAAACCTCTTTAGAGGTTTGTCTATTGTGGATGCCCTTAGGAGTTAAATAAGAAATTGTGGGCCATAAACATTAAAAAAGGAATAAAATAGAAGTAAAAGAGTTGGGTGTGGTTTGATGATAAGAGCGAGGGATGGATAAAATAAGAGTATAAGTTATCAAAATAGGAAAGGGGAAGAAAACCTGAATAATCCGTTTAAGGAAATAGGGAGGAAAATAGTGAATAAGAGGGAGTATAAATTTTCTCCATCGCCAAAAAGTAAAAAGTAAAGAAATGGGTGAGACGGAGGAGGTAGTTACCAAACAGTCTACTAGTTTGGTTGCCTTATGGGAATTCACGTGATTTTATAAAACACATGAATTGGCCAATTCATGTGAATTGCCTAAAATTCGTTTGATCAACATCGGAAGTTTTTATTGACGCATGAGTTTCCAATTAGCTAGAGAGTATTAGGTAATCAAACTCATCCATTAGGAGGGAATTGACCATTCATATCTCATGATTTTGGGAAACAAAACATCTCCCCCTGACATTTTCCAATTTATCCGTTCTTATGGGTGCAATCAAACGAGGTCTATGTATCATTTTACAGTACCTTAATTTAAAGTTCTTGATTTAAAAAGTACCTACGAATTATTATTTTTTCTGCATTACGTTGAATTTTAATCAGAAACATAGTAATTAAAACAAACGGAACATATTGGAAGTTACCTGTTTGGAGAAGAAGATAGCCCAAATAATTAAAATATTCCGCTCGTCAACTGGTTCATACGTGGAACAATGCGCAAAAATAAAATTTTTGAAGCACTTGTTAATTATTATAACCTTTCAAAGTCTTTGTCTACTAATCAGAGCACGAAAAGAAAAAAAATTGCCGAAGAAGTTAATTTGTTGTGCTCGTCAAATGGGATTAAAATATTAGTTATATGCGACACTAAATTGAATTTTAAGCCTGAATCTTTTTTGTTAGCTAAGTTTGATTTTAATAATTGTGACTTTATTCCTAGTGTAGGGCTTTCGGGTGGTATTTGACTTTTTTGAAAAGAGTCCCCATGACATTTTCGCTAAAAGTCACTTTTAAGTCAAAAGATTCATTGCTTGTGATATTTATGATTTAACAAAGCATGTGATTTTTTGCCTTATTTTTGTCTATGCTCCTGCACAACCAGCGGATAAATTAGATTTTTGGACGAAATTTCAGAATTTTGTGCTAAGTCTTAATTTGCCTTTCTTATTACTAGGAGATTTAAACGAGATAAAATGCCCTAATGATAAAGAAGGCGGTGCAAAAGTAACCAATGCGCGGTGTTTAAGATTAATCAAGTTTTTAAGCAATGCTAACTCGGCAGATCTCCCTTTTTCCGGTAATTTCTTTACTTGGAGAAAAAAAGAAAAGTGGCTCTGAAAATGTTTTTGAAATTTTGGATAGGGCTCTTGCTTCTCCAAGTTGGCTTAGTAGTTATCCAAACATGGAGTGTAGTTATCTAAACATGGATTTTCTGCCTTCACCAGTTCAGACCATTGTCCTATTTCTATAAAGTTTCATGACCAGTTTGTTAGGAAAGCCCATCCTTTTTGGTTTGAACTTATGTGGATGCTCCGTGATGATTTTAGGGATTTTGTCTATAGTAGTTGGCAATACCAACTCCGTAGATCTTTTATGTTCTGTCTTACTCAAAAATGCAAATTTCTAAAGCAAAAAGCAAAAAAATTGATTCACTCAACTTTTGGTATTATTTCCCGACAACTTTCTATTACTGAAAAAAGCTTGTATCTTCTCATACTACAAATTTAGAAGTCGCACAACTGAAATGGTTAAGAAAATGTGATGCCCTTCTTGACTATAAATGTCTTTATTGGCAACAAAAAACTTGTATAGACAAAGCAAATTTTGGGGATAATAATACCAATTTTTTTCAGATTCTTGCCACCATAAGACGTAGTAAAAATGGTATTAAGCAATTTATTAACAAAGATGGTGCTTGTATAACTGACCGTGAGCTTATTAAACAAGAATGAGTTTAAACTTAGGTTTACAAAGAATCTATCTTGTAACTTTGAGAAAGATAAAGACTTTAAGTCTATTAATGGGTTAATTACAAATGAAGATAACCTTTTTCTTACTAGTGATGTTAGTAATGAAGAAGTTAAACAAACAGTATTTAGCTTAGCTGCTAATAAGAGTCCTGGTCCAGATGACTTTCCTGTAGAAATCTTTCAAAAGTATTGGGACATTGTCGGAAACTCAATCACTAAAGCAGTCCTTGCTTTTTTTTCATTCAGGTAAATTACTAAAAGAAATCAATCATACCTTCATTGCTTTGATTCCTAAAATTGATAATCCTCAGTCAGCAARCCATTTTCGGCCTATTAGTCTTTGTTCAACAATTTATAAAATCATTTCAAAAATTATAGCAAATCATCTTCGTAGTGTTTTACATAAGATTATTCACCCGTTTCAAGGTGCTTTTATATTTAATCGATTCATTCAAGATAATATCCTTTTAGCACATGGAATCTTTAATTCCTTTAAGCGTAAAAAAGGTAAAGGAGGATGGACAACAATCAAACTTGACACGGAGAAAGCATACGACCGACTAGAATAGAACTTTATAGAAGAAACTTTTAAACAAATGAGCTTTAGTCCTATTTGGATTCCGTGGATAATGGAATGTATTAAAACCGTCTCTTTCTCCGTTCTAGTTAATGGAACACCCGGGGGATTTTTTTTGTACCTACTAGAGCTATTCGACAGGGAGACCCCCCTCTCACCATATATTTTTATTATGTGTGCCGAGATTTAGCATGATCTTTACAAAATAATAGCGAGATGAAATCTAGTGATATTGGTTTTAGAATTGGAGCTGGGGTGGAGAAAATTTCTTTCCTAACCTTTACAGATGACACAATCATTTTTGCTAAAGCCTCTATTTGAAGTTGCAAAGCTTTTAAGGGTATTCTTGACAAGTTTTGCATAATATCCGACTAATTTGTGAATTTTCATAAGTCAACTTTTCAATGCACGAGAAATATTGACCGGTCTCTTCGAGAGACTTTTAAAGGTATTCTTGGTATGAACGAGAAACATCATTTGGGTAAGTATTTAGGTTGTCCTTTGATTGATATCAGAGTGACTAAAAATACGTTTGAGAGTATTATTGAATCTGCTTGCACTTAATTATCAAAATGGAAAGCGAACTCTCTATCACAAGCTGGTAGACTAGTTCTTGTTAATGCTAATTTAGCAGCCAAGAGAACTTTTCAAATGCAAAGTTTCCCTCTTCCAACATCGGTCCATAAGAAATTAGACAAAATTAATAGAGATTTTCTTCGGAATAAGAACCCTTCCCAGCGTACACCAAATCTGATTGGTTGGCATAAAGTGTGTTTACCAAAATGGAGAGGTGGATTAAGAATTAAAATTCCGAAGTAACTAATAAAGCTCTTCAAATGAAACTTCTATGAAAAATCTTTACGGATAAAGAAAGTATTTGGGTCAAGGTGATAGCTAAAAAATATTATAGAAATTGTTCACTTTTCGAACATAAACCTAAGTCCAATAGTTCCTGGCAATGGCATAAACTAATGAGTCTTCGAAACCTGTTTAGAAAAGGTTAAAGATGGCAGGTAGGGGATGGTAGTAACATTAGATTTTGGTCTGACAATTGGGTCTTTCCTTTTCCTCTTATTAACAATATTGTCGCGCTTATTGATCTTGATCTTAACCTCTTTGTTAGCGAGTTCATTACCTCTGATAAGCAGTGAGATGTGTGTAAACTATCTGCCTTAGTGAATAATGTTATTGTCAATCAGATCAGTAATATTCCTTTGCCACACAATGAAATTAAGGATACTCTCTTTGGAGGCTATCAGTGGATGAAAATTTCTCTACTAAAACAGCTACATGGCTAGCACAAGGATTGTTTGATCAGAACCTCAATAAATGTGAATTTTATTGGATCTAGAAACTAAATATTCCTTCAAATTAATTTTTTTTCTTTGGAAGTCTTGTGTGGATGGTTTGCCGATAAAAAATAGACTAATTAGAAGTCATATTGATGTCCCACCTCATTGTGTGTTGTGTAATCACCATATTGAGAACAAAGATCATTTCTTTTTCAAGTGTTCCTTGATTGGTTATGTTATCCAAGATATGAACATCATTACATTTAACGGTTTTTTGGCACTATATGATAATATTGCAAGTCAAAGCTTTATAGCGAAACTTAATCATCTTAAAAATTTAATTCCAAAAGCTGATTTTATTAGGATTGTATTTATTTGGTGGAATGCATGGTTCCACAGAGATGACATTATTTTTAATAATGTTAATATTAATATTAGCAAACTTACCCTATTATGCAATAATAGCATAAAAATTTGGAATGAGATTGGATATAAAGATCTCAATAATCCCGATAAAGACGTCTCAGTTAGAAACACTCTAAGTAAGGAAGAAATATGGTGGGAGAAACCTAGAGATGGGTTTTTTAAGCTAAATTTTAACGGATCGAAGATGATGGAAATAAAGATGCTTCAGGATATTCTGTAAGATATCATAATGGCAAAGTTGTTTTGTTAGGATAAAAAAAGTGCGGGTCTCATTATATTCTTATTGCGGAAGCTCTCACTTTAAGAGAAGGCACTTTAGCAGCTAAATTTTTAGGAATCTCAAATTTAATTGTGGAAGGAGATAATTTATGTGTTATCAACTCTATTCATAGTACATGGCAAATTCCTTGGAAAATTTATAGTATTATTAAGGATGTAAGATTAGACCTTCATTGATTCGATGAAGTGATAATCAAGCATTGCTTCCGTGAAGCCAACAACGTTGCTGATTTTATAGCTTATGTTGGACATTCATGTCCTTCTCCTTTGAGGTGGTTTGAAAGTCGGTGGCTTCAACTTACCTCCCTCATTCGAAAGGATGAGATATGTTGGTCCTACCCTAGAGGATCAATCTAGTTTTCTTACCTTATCAAAAAATAAAAATAAAAAATAAAAAATCAGAGGTGTTGCTTAAAAAAAGAAAAGGTTGTTACCATGTCATCATCATTATAATCGATCTTATTTGGTTGAAATTTTAAGCATTTTTTAAAGCTATTGAAAACTATTATCAACCTTACGTGCAAACTTAAACAAATCTAGGATAAAGGTTGATTACGCCAGTCGGCCAGTGTGATTCAGCCGAACCATCGCGTGATGTTTATTACGATGAGAATTTAAAAGAGTCGTTGTTCCTATTAGTCATAGAAAAATATGGTGAGCCTATGAATCAAGTAAAGAGCGAATATTTGTTGTGCCCACGTGTTTCTTATAAACTATCACCAAGTCTTCCTTAGGCCTTCCTACAAGTGTTTGCTATATTCCGCCCATAGTTTTACTCATTCCGCCCCAAACAATTTACCTTAATGCCCTTAAATTATTACTAGTTTTAAATCCGTGCAAAATTGCACGGGTATGTAATTAGGACGATATGACTGTTTTTTAAATGAATATTTTTAATTAAATTTCTATTATAATTATATTAAGGTTGTAAATCTGTGATCTACATGTTTAATATTTACACATGGTTCAGCTACGTGTTGAAATGCAATGGTTTAAGAAGAAAAAACGTAATATCATATTTTAAATGTAATTTGCGAATATATAAAACTTTATAACCCAAATAAAGAAAAAGAACTTGAGAATCTACTTTAACATACGCAAATTATTCTAAAAATTGGAAAATTTAATGATAGACTACATTAGTAGTCGTATTAGATGTACACATATTTGAATCATAAATTAGAATTTTCAAGCCTTCTTTTCTTGTGACCCTAGAAAGTGCCACATAAAGCTGGCCATGACTAAACACCGGTCTTGGAAGATATAGGCTGACCTGAGATAAAGACCGACCTTGACTCTTGTTTATCGTCATCGCAAAACAAATAGCGATGGGAATTGCCTTCCGCTGAAACGTACCGAAAATCTACTGGTGTCCGATGGAGTAAGTGTTAGTTGAGCAATATGAACTCTATCACCTCTATGACTATCAGTTAAGACCGTACATCTTATTACACGTGCCCCTAGATCAGTGACAATTAATCTCGTACCATTACACAGTTCGCGTGATTGATCAATGTTTCGTAGAAGCATCACCATAGCCCCAACTTTCAGTCTCAATTGGTGATTCGGGAGGCCGACACATTTGATACTATTGAGGAATTCAGTAGAATGTAGGTCACCGTCAGCTGTACCTTTGTCATCAGTACACACCTCATCGGAGCTTAAATAAATTCTCTCATCCTTTTTAATAAGCGACAAAACATAGTCATTTACCGATTCAAGAATCTCAAGAGTAGGGGCAAGGATTACCCTTTGCTGGAGATATTCCGGATTTCATATTTATGCAAGCAGATCCAGATAAGTGACATCTACTAATGTCTTAATAGGATTCGTCACAGAATGAGTAAATCAGCTGGTAATTCTAGATCAACTTCTCCATCATTTTCACTGCCTGCTAAACCATCTCCAATATCCAAGAGCCATATTGAGAATTTCCTTAACTCCTCATCATTGTCCGTTGAAATACCAACTTGCAAACGCATATTTTAGGTCAATTTAAGTACCTAAACATATTTTAAATGCTATATAATTTCAATGCATCACAAAAAATAATAATTTAAATAAAACGCACATAAAACGTTAATAATAATATTTAAATAAAGAAATAAATACCTTGCAAAAAGACCACAAATACAATGAACGGGATGTGGCCACAATATATGCTCTACTTCCTTTCCAAACAACCTGTAATGTCTGTTTAAAATCATCCCCGAATACAACAATTTTCCTACCAAATGGGAGTTCGGCATTTCCCACGTGTACAACACGTATTACATCTTTCAAACTTTTATCAAGGGCCTCAAAGTAATGCCTATGAGTCATCGGTGCTTCATCCCATATTATGAGTTTAGCCCGTATCAAAAGTTMAGCTAAATCACTGTCGGGTTTAACTCGAGAGCAGATAGAGTCCTCAGTGACATTAATTGAAATTCCGAACCTGGAATGAGCTGTTACACCACCTGGTATCAACGTTGCTGCAATTCCACTTGACGCAACAACCACAACAATATCGCCCTTACTTCTTATGTCAGCACATAAAGCTCTCAAATGAACGTTTAACAAGTCCCTCCATATCCATAAACGAAGAACACCCCTCCTTTGTTATTTAAAGCATTTTCCATAACTTCATTATACACCGACCTTTGCTCACCGGTCATTAAAGATAGCTGACTGTCATGTTCTTTACTCAAGGATTATCTATCGTACGACAACGCATTCATGACTAAATTATTTCGATGATGTGACGTAGTTGACAGATCTGGAACAGGCATTCCCTCAAATCTACTAAGGGTACTACCATTTATTTGTAGAAAATTTTCAATATTAATAAGTGCATAATTTTGCAACTCTTCATCAATTAGCTGTAAAGCTGGTAGAACAAAATTAGAATATTATATATGTGAGTTTATATATACCGAAACAATATATGAACGAAATAGATGAAAGTAATAAGACGGAATATGAACAATTATTTTAAACATATTCTAATCAAGAGAAAAATAAATGTTTGTTATAGATTAAAGACAAACCTTGATTGTTAAGAAAATTGCGTTGCCTATTAATGATATCATCTGATAACAAACGCCAAGTTTCGTCCCAAACTTTGCTCGGCATGGACAAAGCGCCACAAAATAATAACGTCGCAAACATGTTTCTCAAGTAGAACCCAAACCCCCAATCAACTGATTCTATGATAGCCGCAATATACTCTCGATCATTACCAATTAAGCCCAATGCATAACATGCTTCTCTAAATGTCGGATGGACAAAATCATTGACACTCCTGATATCCTCAAAACATTTTGGCCCCTTAACGTGGTTTGAACATTACTCTCATGAAATAAAGCTCTCTACATTGAGGCGGAACGTGACCTAACCTACAAATTGTAAACCCTTTTTTCCTTAGGCTCCATTCACGTTTTTTCTTTTTCTAAACAAATTTGGTTGGAAATTGACAGTATAGCAATTCTTTTGCAACCTGAATCTCACGCACTGTAGACTTATTGCATCCCATCCAATTAACAAACTGTGAAACCCCGAGCGAAGTTTTTTCTACAACGTCATCAACCCAATCATCATCGTGGAACACAACAGGCTGCTCATCTAGAAGGTGGTATTTAAGCCTCTCAACAGCAGGAGTCCTAAAGTTAATATCAAACCCAAAGATTCTCCAAGATGGTTCACATGCAGAGAGATCTCGATAATCGTAAAACCTCTTAATACCATCAAATCGGTCAGGATCCTCCTCATTACTACGTGTGTAAGATGACTGTATGGAAACTCGAGCATAGCCCTTGTTAATGTACTTAAATAGGTACTTAATTGATCTAGATTGCTTACACCATTCAACATTAATATGGGCCCGATATTTCAACAACAACTGAGAGTTATATGGAATGACAAAATCATTTCCAATGGGAACACCATCCTTAATCACCGTAACTCCTTTCTTGCTTCTCTTGTATATAGGATACCCATCACCATAAACCGGTGCACGGCTTTGGTTAATATTTTGAGAAATTTTCTCCAACCATACACGATGATGGGGGGCTTCGCTTTACCACACAGGCCATAGAGCATATACTCACAAACAACACCATGCAAGACGGGTTATGTATTCGGATTAGGAATCTCTGCAGAAATGATTTTGTCCACATCTGCAGCTGTAGGGAATTTGTCGTCCCGATATAGGAACAATACTATATGAGCATGAGGTAGTCCACGCTTTTGAAATTCAATAGTGTAGACCACTGCAAACAAACGTAAATGTATTTCATTATTTTTTCTGTACAATAAGGATATCGCATAAACAATTTATTAAGTATAAAGATTAACAATAATTAGTACCTCCTTTCGCTCTTCCAAAAATATGTCGATCCTTTAAACCCTCATCAACTCATCGAGCTTCATTTTAAACAAACGACACAAAATATCTGGACGGTCCTCGGGTTTTAGGCCTCTTTTGGTTACAAATCGTACAATTTCCGACCACTTTGGATTACAGGTGAAAGTGATGAATAAATCAGGATAACCAAACCACTTACAAATAGTCATGGTATCGAGGAAATTAGCTTTTTTCCACTTGTCACCTCCGGGGAAAGAAGCAGGCACAATAAACCGAGTACCCGCAGAATATGGCTCGACATCTCCTCCTCCAACAACATTTGAGAGGTTCTTATAATTATCAACTCGTAGCCGATCTTGGTTAAAACGAATGAAATTGAGCCTATGAGATTCAACCAACATATAAGAGTCAACTAAAAACTGGTTAAATGCCTTATCAGATAAAAAGATTGTTGGAAATTCAACATCTGGCGGTCTCTCTAGGAGATGATATGAAAACCACTCCCTACACGTTGTTTCCTCACGTGTTGGTCACTCGTGTTAGCACCAATAGAAGTTTCACTGTGTAGTATACCCTGCCGATACCCATCTTCTCCGGATAGAATTAACAAAAGATATTGGAGGGGAGTGTATAAAGGGTGCAACTCAGATATCCGCTTTAAACCACCGCACAACCTTCTGACAATAATATCTCATTTCTCCAGATGTGAACCAATATCTCCCTCACTTAAAGCCGCTAGCTCTGAAACTTTTGGAAGATTGTTAGTTCTTCCATCACTTGATCTCCTTGAAATAAGTTTGATACTCACTTCAGTATCTGAATTTGCAATCAGTGTATCCCTAACCATCCTAAACGTCTTTGCAATTGTATTGTGACGATCGATCATATTTTTTAACAATCGTATTAACTCATCATTGAACCTTGATGGATCGCCTGGACTGCATTTTTACAATAAAATTATTCTCTGCGTAAGCAAATAATTTGACTGGAAAAAAAGTATTACTTAAATAAAATCTATTTACCTAATGGCATTTTTACGATTGCGAAATTCCTCTTCTGTGTCGTATATGTACAGCTGACAGAACTTAGACCTTGCCTCTACAGCTGGTACCAAAGTGCCTATCCAATGACAATTTTGACCTCCCATTCTAAAAGTGTACGGTCCTCTACCTTGATTGATGGAATGATCGATTTTACCACCCATGGAAGTGAAGAAGAACATCGAGTTATAAGCTCTAATGTTTTCCCTATAATGCTTGCTAAACCGATGTTGACCGGTCAACAACGACTTTAGAAGTTCACGCGGTTGCTGTAGAAACGCGAGTTCAATGTTCCCATCAGAACAATACAGTGAGAACTTAGGCCGTCTTGTACCGCGACTTTTATCTTTTCTCTCCTCAAACCACATTAAAGCGTGATATTTCTTACACTAATATTCGACATCTCCATAGTCCCAATATCCTATCCATGGAACGAATATTTAATTTCATACTTCAAAAAATTAAACATAAAAAATACGATATAATAATGAACTTATTTCATAGTGCTAAGTAATAAATAAGAAGTGCTAAATGAACTAACCATCATTACTTAACGCAGCGAAAGGATTTTGCTGAGTTCTCGAAGATTCTCCACGGGAATAGGATGAGTTAAAAACAGAACTACCGGGTGAATGTTCATTTCCAGTCAGAGACGGAGTAACTTCAGTGAATGTTTCACCATATTCGGCACATAGATCTCTCACTAAGCGGTCAACAACGTCGGTCGAAGAAAATATTCTTCCTACACTATAACACCCCCATTTATTCAAGAACCTTTAGCAAGACATTCCAGAATAAATGAGACTGTTACCATCTCGGTTTGCCGAGGTAGTGATTAACAAAGATAAACAACCAAGGTACCTTAATTAAATCATAAGGTTTGTTACAACTTAAAATTCTCATAGAATTAAAACAACATAAAAAAAAATTACAACTGAAGACTTCAAAATATGTGATCTTGTTCTAAGTCGGTCTTCCAAGTCCTCACGCCATCCCATGCTATAAGTG
>VHZZ01004215.1:81571-92856 GCA_009801015.1 Silene noctiflora | reverse complement strand
AAATTATGAATACTGCTTCCCGATCTACTATTTATACTTCCCGCGGAAAAACCCGCTACGAACCGGACACTCGGTCGAGTGAGTGACACTCGACCCAGTAGACGACACTCGACCGAGTACAGTGCACTCGACCAAGTGCATTGCACTCGTCCGAGTTCCCCACTCCAGAACACTGACAGTCTGACACAACGGGGCACTCGGTCGAGTACCATGTACTCTACCGAGTGTCCTTACACTGAAAATACCGAGTATTACATATCCAATAAGGTGTCACGAACGAGGTTGTGTCGATGCTTAATGCTCACGGTACCAGCACAAGAGACAACATGATTGTCATAGACATCACCATCAAAGACCCGAGAATAAGAAGGATAGGGCCTAAACACCGTGAACAACGGAACACCCAGTCGATATCTAAGCACACTACGATAGGTCCTCCATTCATATTCTGCCCAACCCAAAAATAGGAACTGCACGCAACCATTCAGAGGAGTGAGAACCCCGCCGAGACTTCCATAATGCCACCTGCCGCGGAGTCAAGGAGAAAATAGAGTCCGATGTAGCAGCAACCTTCGTGAAATATATATCTGCCAATTTCTTCATAATTTTAGGGGCAGCAATTTCATTAGGATCGCGGAGAAGATCAAAACTTGTGGTCTCATTAAAAACGCGCAAAGCATCATCAAAAGTAGCGCCAACAACAATGATACTAGAAGGACGTAGGAGCTTAGCCTACAACTCAGCAAACTGCAAACTGCAAACGGGACGCCAGGAAAGCATATGTAGGACATCCCCAGCTGCATAAACCCCGAGGCCACCAAAATGAAAAAGGGAAGGTGGCAAGCCGCCACTGTCAATCCCCAAAATCAGGCTCAGATGCAGTGACAATACGTTCCAAGCTAGAACAAAGTGCTGCATCAAACGAAAGCTAGGCCGACCCAAAGACACGTGGGGAACAAGTACTCAAAGCAAAGTAAAGTTAAGAGATACCAGTACAAGCCCGAAGCAGAAGAAACTCACACTGCGGGTCATCAATCCTTGCGACATAATATATAAGCTCGATGGTCCTAGTTACTCTCTTCATCACAAGGGCACTGCCGAAAACAGGCATACACTAACAGGACCACTCTAAACTGTGACACCATGCAAAGGGCGAGCAATAGGGGGGACACCAGGAAACCTCGGTCTTATCAACATTAAGATGAAGGCCAAATCGAAGACCATCCTCTAGAAGGAGATCTAAGCCCTTCCCCGCCACCAAAGTGACCCCAACAATAGTGTCGTCATCTAAGTGCCAAGCCTGCAGACTCAGGTCAAAAGAGTCTCTGATCTTGCACACCAAATGATGCAACTCCAAAGCAAAAAGTAGAGGGTCCAAAGGATCACCCTGTTGAACTCCCCGACAAGACCATAAGATATGCTCCCCATAAAAAAGCCGGGAAGGACTAGAGTAACAAAACTCCACCCATCGGGATAGAACCGGGAAGTGACGACGGACTTCCTATAGCATGGTCACACGATCAACCAGGTTGAAAGCATTCTGGAAGTCGACCAACAACATAGAAAAACCCACATCACGACCACGAGCCTCAACGAACCGATTCAAGGCATGCAGAAAATAGCCTCTCCTCCTCCGGATACCCCGACCCCCAACTAAAGACCTGCAAAATAACCATATAAAGAAGGACCGACCAAACAAGCACTGACCTTAGAGACAAGACGCCTCCAAATAGTGCATACAGCAATAGGACGTATGCCACCACCTGGTTTAACAAGCGGCATGAGCGGAGCACTAGCAATATACTCACCCAGAACCGGCGGACGCCGGCCCTGAAGGAAAAGATTAACCACTCGAGTAATAGAGGCGATCAAATCATCCGAAATAGCAACAACAGCTCCACCCAAACAATACACAAGATGCTGAGCATGGAACCCATCCCTCCCACATGACGTGCCACGCGGGAAACTCCGAATAATATCCAAAATAATGGCCGACGAGGCAACGAGGGGATCGTGATCAACTGGCAAAGGTGGCAAGGCGGAAGAAGGAGCAAAGGGATGCTTATCCTGCAGAGCTGAAAGAGTGGTATCGGAGTAAGGAGCAATGCCTGATGAAGAAAGCACCCGAACAACGGCAGTATAGTGACCATCACAAATCTTCCTCCGACATTGCCGGAGGTTAAGCTCACTCAAATCAAGGTCCTCCTCCACACTAAAAGAAGGGGGGCCTTAGCTAAGGTCTCCCGCATAAGCTGCAAACTGTCACCAGGCACACCCCAAGAAAGAATAATAGCACTGGTAATAGTCTCTTCCCGACGCTGACGTTTGACAGCAGTCCTACACTCAAGATTACTCCGCGGGGAAAAATGTCTTAAGTATACAAAGAGGCAACACAAGCAAACGAATCTAGCAGAAGAGGTCACCAAGAGAGTCAGCCACATCATCTAATGCCCCTTTTAAAACCCGAGAAAAACCAAGGCGACACTTAGGAGGGATGGACTTCACAGTGCGTAACCTCATAGATAACAGACGATCAAGCAAAGATATAGTCAAACCAACAGGCACAACCCCAACATCAGACGAGGGAACTGACGGGGATAGAGCTGGAGGTCTGAGAATATCATAAATAATAAAGCGAACAAGGCTATCACCACAATCCGAAGGCGCCACAGACTCGTCCTGACTATGCCGACACTTAGAACGAAAGGTATGAGTTTTGAGGCATACCCCACATAACCAAGCCCCCATACACTTTAAGGTAATCTCAGCTTAAGAAAAAACAGTCAAACTATCGGAAAGAGTTTGACGAGTAAGTACCTAAGCATGGCCCCTACAGTGCCGGAGCATGAAGGTTTTAACAAAACCTCTACGACCACCATCATGACACCCATTAAGGCCCACAAAAGGTCAGTGATAACAAACAATATCGGGCATGACAAAACGCTAGCACGACGGAAATAAAGCAATCAAAACCGTAACAACAAAACCCGACCAAGAGCCTGCATGAAAAACAGATATAGCCGTAGCACACAAACACAAAGACTCGCCATGACAACCACCACTACAAACGGCCAAACCGCGGACGATAGACGACAGCAAAGGAACGAAATAAAACAAAGACTTCGCTAACACCAGCCTCACGTGAATCCGTTGCAACACTCGCAACAACCACGACGGTAGAGGCGACGACCAACAGAAGCAGCAAGGCGCCAACAAGTCAGATTAAGAAAACAGAAGTCAAAAGCATATAAAAATGCCTTAAAAAGAACACAACTTGAACACAACAACCCTAAACAACGACCACACTAACGGGGACGGTGACCTCACCTACAGCGAAAAGGTCGATCAGACGTTGACACTGACGTGAAGGGCAGCACAGCGAAAGGCGGCAGCGAAAAGGAAACCGATGCCGACAGACGATACGATTACCATAAAAATGTCAACTAAACTGCCAAAATGCCCTAGAAATAACCGCCCTAGAAACACGACGCCGGCGACGAGAATAGGACGATCAGATCAGGAGTACGAAGGCTACCGACAGCAACCGATAAGGGAGATGCGAAAATAAAACCGAAACGAAACCCTAATCAACAACAGAACCACCAGCGGCCACCTCAGATCAGCAACGTGAGGTCTAATGATTGACGTGGGGCGGTGGTTGACGGACGCGGTGGTTGATGGACGACAAGCACCAAGTGATCGTTATCGCACAATCGCCCCCTCCCCCCTCTCTATTATTATTATTATTATTATTATTATTATTATTATTATTTTAGTTCACTTCAATTCCAATCAGCTTAGGTCAGTTCATCTCCATTTAGTTTAGTTTAGTTTAGCTCTATTTAGTTTATTTTTGCTCCATTAAATTTATTTTAATTCAAGTTTAGCTCACTTCAACTCCATTCAGTTTAGTTTTAATAAATCAGCAAAAATATGACCCAAGTCTAAAAAAAAACATGGAAACTTTAAAACGGGTGCTCCTTGAGGTTTGGTTTGAAAAGCGAACAAGGACGGAAAAGCAAAATATAGGACGTCAAGTGCGGTAAAGTATTCCATTTTGGTGCTGAATAGAGCAGGTCTTTCCATAGCAGGAGCAGCACACGTGGATAGTACAACGCTTGCATATTCCAGAATCCATCTTAATCTGAATAAATAATGAGGTCCTCCCTCAACCCCCATTTTCATTAATTTAACTTCTCCAAACACGCCCTTTTTCATCACTATCATCATACTTTTCCCCTTTATTATTTTATTTATTTAATTATTTTACGACTCCTGTAGTGTTGGTTAAAACTTAAAAAGGCCTCATTTAAAATTTTTAAAATCAATTTCTGAAAGTGTCCCTTCTTATTAGGGACATACTTGGACTTTCTACGCTTCATCTCCCTTTTTTTGGTAACTAATTTTACAATATCTTTCCATAATTATGCTTTTTTCTGCTAATATTTGATATTTTATTGATTTTCTCTATTCTTAGATCTTACCAAGTATAATATATATATATATATATATATATATATGTAAGCTGGTGAAAGACGCTTTTTTGGAGTGATCATACGTGTCAGTTTTCCGCCATTGAAGAACAGAGGAAAAAAAGAGAGAAAAAAATGGTGGTAATGTCTTCATCATCACAGATTAAAAATGGTGGTAAAATCAGAATAGGTGTTTGTGTGATGGAAAAGAAGGTGAAATGTGATTCTGAGGTTGTCTCTGCTTGTATTTTTTTTTTTCTTTTTTTTCTTTTCTTAAATTTTCAATCATTCAACAATGGCGTTCATTTTGAACACATTTTGTCCAATAAGTTTCTAATTTTTCAAGCATTTATGGCGATGAATCAAATTTCGGAACAAATGTTTTCTTCAAATTTTGAATTTGCAGGCCTGTTCAGCGCCGATGGGGCAGATACTCGAGAGATTGGAAGCATTTGGAGAATTCCAGGTT
This sequence comes from Silene noctiflora, assembly GCA_009801015.1. Taxonomy (NCBI): domain Eukaryota; kingdom Viridiplantae; phylum Streptophyta; class Magnoliopsida; order Caryophyllales; family Caryophyllaceae; genus Silene; species Silene noctiflora. The sequence goes on along the minus strand of VHZZ01004215.1, from coordinate 87,915 downwards.
TATATTATTTATGATACGGAATCGTTCTTCTTCAATATTTCATCATGGAAAATTATGAAATTAAATTAATCGTTTCGAGTAAATCATAATAGGTGATACTTTTCGGCGACAAAGTTATCCTGGAAGATCCTGTAGAGAGGTACATTTTCTCTATTTTTGTGTGAACCCCGGAAAAATGTCTAAAATGTCTTCCTCTTTTGCTTTTGTGTTATCATTTTCTTTTTATTATTCTTTTTCATTGCTTTATTGACTGTTTCTGAGCTGAGGTGTGGCGGCTCATGTTTGTTAATTGTATACTACTTGAAGTTGACTGGACAACTACTATGCGACAGTAGTTTTTCATGATAATTGCTTGCTTAATTACCGTCGAAATGTTTGTGACGTTTAGCATACTTTCCAGTTTTAGTCGTACAACTAAAATTGTCTTCTGATAGTTTTCTCTAGTCTCTGCGTTTTGTAGTTCATTCTGCTATATGAGTGTTATTACTTGTTAGTGTAAAATATGTACTTAAGAGTGCCCTTAATGTTTGCACCTCCTTCATTGTGAGGGTACATGAAATCAGACCAATAAAATCGCAACAGAGATGTATCCCCCAAGATTTTGAACCATTCTTATTCAATTCGACTCTCATTTCTTGCTTTTTTCTCCAAAAGACATGCTTACAAATCTTATGAAGTTCTATAGTTATTCCCTTTGGGAAATTGCGGCATAAGGGGTTCCGATGTACACAGCCTTTTCCTCTCTCTTAGCAACATCAAGAGGTTGTTTCCAAATGACCCAAAATGATAATAACATCCAGGTCTCAATCATGCACTGAAGGTCTGCTACTTTATATTGAAAAGAATTGCAATCAATCTAGTGACCCAGTTTTTTAAAATCATTCTATTGGTTGCGATCGTGGTCAAGAGTGAACGGTGTATGAGAATTGTACTTGATGCAGTTGTCGCAGACATGGTTATGATTATCATGGCATTTTTTTTTCTTTTAGAAAGGAGCTTTTATAGCTATTTTAACCGTCTATACCGATTTTGTATCATTCAATGACTAAATGAATTTACGTTAACTACTTTGACTAATATTTCTATTTTATAAAGGAAAAACATTAGGCCTCAAACATCCCTTTGATATCAAAAAATTCTTCTTAAGAAACACCCCGAGCCCTTCGTGGCCCATATTGGACCGAGTTAATGTATATTTGTTATAGCTTAGCTAACTCCGACAATTTTTCTCCCATTTTATTTGACCCTGACTTATCACGGTATCTCGTATTGGCTTCTTCCGATGCCGATACATCTCGGGCTACGGTAAGTTACTTATCGGCGAAAATTTCGAACCATGAGTGGGTCATTTTACTTAATTCCATTATAATCCAGAACCAAAGTTTCACGAGTTTTTGACTTCATTGGAAATGAAGCAAATCACCCAAATGACAAGAATTAATGAGTTGTATCTTGCCGGCATAGAAAAGTTGGTGATTTTCCCAGTGAAGAAGTTTTAAGGTGATTTTGCAATAGGTCTGTAAGATGCTTCTGTAGGACTACTGATTGTGAGTGGCATGCCTAAATGTCTGAATCGATATTCGCTTTCTGAAAACCAGTAAACTGCACAATTGCTTCCTTATTGTTGCAAAGATCTCTCCAAAATAAATGCTAGTTTAAGAGGGATTTGCAATGAGTCCATAGCATTTGCCAAAGTGGGTGATTTGGTGCGCTGTAGAATACGGTGGTAATATCACCCTCAGAGGATATGTGCCAAACATCTTCGAAAGCAAGATGATTTAGATTATTCCAGTGCTTTTAGGGAATGAATAATAACCTTGTTGACCCCTGCATCTCCTTAAAATTCTGGGATAGACCCCCATTACAGTTACAAACAAATAAAGACGCCGATCGTTACCTCTCTTATCCCTTTCTCATCTTAGAAAAAACCATGAAATGTGCCAAAATTGATCATCACTGAGTAGTGAGGAGTATTGATACACCTCATAATACAATTAATGAAAATCGTATGGAATTTCATATTGCTTTTACTAAGTATAATGTTGTGTAGAATTTGTGTGATTAGTTATTACTGCAAGATGTGAAACTGTGAATAAATATGCAGTGTTGGGTTGTCATGGTGAAAAATCATTAAAATATCCAACCATTCTTCCTGAAATGTGATCAGTCAAAAGACTAAATAAAGTTACTGCATTTGCTAACTTTTTGCCACTCAGTTTTGTCCAACTTGCTTGCATTTCTACTTCACAAATAATCCCATAAAAGAAAAGGTAGTTGGTGCCTTCAGCTTACAATAACTTGATTACAAATCATTTGCGCCCTAACAGTGAAATGATCACCTAAAACTTAAAAATGTGGCAAAAACAATGGATAATGAATTTGATCTGAAGTAACCTTTTGTGGCCTGTATATATTGCTGTCACACATTTCAATAAATGTACCGTCACTTCTGCAACTTAAGATGAAGATTTTAGAATTGTTAATTCACGGATTTTTATTACTACACAATGTCAAGAGTATAATTCTCTCATCACTAATGTAGTTTTTATTGCAGCTGGCCCATATGTGATTGCCTTATTGCCTTTTATTCTTCTGGCTATCCTCTTGAAAAAGCCAAGGCGTATGCCTGTCTCAGGAAGTAAGTTCTAGAGTGGCCATGATTTTATTCACTTTGCTTTTTGTACTTTATTATTGCATCACGACTATTACCCATGTCCAAGTGTCCAATGTTGGACACGGGTACTTGAGGGAAAAATATGTGACCATGCTGGTTCATGACTACCGCTAGCTGAAAATCACTGGAATGTAGAATCACGCACAAATATGTATTGAGCAGGATGGCTTTTATTTATTAGTGTCCAATGTCGGACACAGGTACTTGAGGGAAAAATATGTGACGCTGGTTCATGATTACCGCTAGCTGAAAAACACTGGAATGTAGAATCATGCATGAATATGTATTGAGCAGGATGGTTTTAGTTATTACTCCGTAGTTATTATTTCTTGTCCATTAGTTCTTTGATATTGCTGTAGTAGACAATAGGAGGTAGCATTGAAATAAACAAATTAGTAGGTCATGCAAGTCAGTTATTATTCGCTGAATGATCTCTCTGTTTGCTTTCCTGCACCATAGTCATACCGTGTCAAGCTAAGGTTTTTCTTTAGAAAGAGACAGTGATTGGGAATTCTGGTTATTGTCCTATTGCCTTTTGTCAAAGTTTATTTTTATCTGGTCTGGCACTATGTATATATTTCTTCTTGGGAATTTGTCGCCCGTGTAGATCTCATAGCTAAGGGGCAAGTGTCTCTGTTGCTGTCTCACGTCTTCATGGCTTCATTAGAACACGCTTTTCTGAATTGAAAATGTTCTGCTTTCCTATGATGTTTTATTTTGTGTCTTAGGCCATATCTAATCAATGATCTGGAACCACAACATTTGTTGCATGACAGAAGAAAAGTTTACGAGGTATGCAATATGCTCCTAATGGTATAAACCTGCATAAAACTTCTGTAAACTACTACTGTTATTTTGGATGTTTTTGGATTCTTTGGCCAAGAAAAAAAGTAATTTTCCGTATAATTTCTGCAAGTGTAATTTTCAGTGGGTAGTCGGATTGCAATTTCTATCATTTGGGTTTTTAGGAAAGAAAGATAGGGTAGAGTGGAAGAAAATTGGAAGTTTGTTCTAAAAGGAAAAAAGGTTTTTACATCGGACCTGTACTTTCTCTTCCAATCTTTCGCCACCAGATTCTGTGAATAAGGAAACTGATTTTCACAGAACATGTCCCCCCTGCCCCGAAAACAACAGGAGCCTCAAAAAAGATATTGAAATCGCATTTCTTACTTCACGCACAAACATTTGATGTTACTAATGATAATGTAAGACTGATGTTGCTGTTTTTCTCTCACAATTTGCTTTATAAAAAAAAAAAAAACAACGCTCTCTCCCAGCCTTTAGAAAAGCACCATTTACCATTTTCGGCTCATTCATTGAAAAATAAACCCAACAAATGACATATATACCTTTAAACTTACTTGGCTCATTCACAAATTTGTGGAGCTCCTTCCAAACTTCTTAACTCATTCGCAAACTTCTTGAGTTTTTAAGTTGAACGTTAATGGAAATGAAAATTGAAAGAAGGAAAAAGATTAGAGTTGATGTTAATGATGAATGTTGAGCAAAAAGTAAAGAAAGAGAAGAATGATACTTCGTATATATTTCAAACTGCCACCGGTTGTAATTACAACCAGTGGTAGTCATTGAATTGCTTTTCCACTGATCACGAGGTTGTAGTTTGTATAGCTTATATTTCACATTATGCTGAAAATTGAAATGTACGTAGTCTAAGAACAATGACTTATTTCATTGGTTTTGTTACGCAATCTTTCATTCCGGATTAGTTGCTTGTTATTTTACTTCCCTTTTAAAGCGACTGATTGCATTTTTTTTGGTACATGTCAGCGTCTTGAGATGTTTGGAATTGCAGTCCCTAGATATGCACTAGTAAACAGAGAATATCCATATCAAGAAGTTGATTATTTTTCCGAAGAAGATGATTTTGTCGAAGTTCATGGTGAGCGTTTTTGGAAGCCATTTGTAGAGAAGCCGGTTGATGGTAAGCCAATACTCTCATGAAGTGCTTGTAGCATAATCCATTTGGGTTTATATATTTACATGCACCAACATGCATCCACCTACACGCCCTCAACACCCAGACCACCATGCCTACAATATTTTTTTCCATCTTAGAGTAACCTTTACCATTGTTGAAGCACGAATCGGGATTTGTAAGTCTGTCCTGCTATCTGATATGTTTGCTCCGCTACGCTACGCAGATTCATTGGGTAGGATCTACTTATGGACTTAAGATAAGCACCTAGTGTTTTTTCAAGCTCTTAACATACATGGCGATAATGTGTATATATATATATATATATATATATATTCAATTGAGTCCACCCAAACCATTGAGACCTTGAGTCCTTCTAAGGGCCATTGGATGATGGAGATGGATGGATGAGAATGAACCCAAAAAAGGTGTTTAATGGCCTAATTAAACACTCTCTCCCTCTACCTCACTAATCCACCTAATTTATCACTAATCCAACTATATATAATTTTTTCTCATATACACTTATCTCTCATCCCACATAATTCATTCATTCTCTCTCAAAAAACCAAATAAATCCCAAATCAAAATAAATCAAAAATTCCTCCCTCAACCACCACCCCACCCGAAAGCACCACCCACCACCCTTCCGTCTCTCACCACCTACCACCGTCTTTCCTTCTCTTTCCACGCACCACTACCACTGCCACGCCAACACCAGCCACCACTGCCACGACCACACCTCCACAACGCCACCGACACCACCCTCCCGTTCCTACCATCATTCACGACATCACCTCCCTTCCTACTACAACCATCCACCACTTACACCACCTCCATTCACCACCGGCAACCCACACCTTCTCCTTTAATTTTTTTTTTCAGATCTGAAAAATACAGCACCGACACCTCCTCACCATACAAATGCCAAGCAAACACAAAAAAATCACACTAACGGCCATCCTACCACCAGATCTACAACATTAAAAAGAAAAAAAAAAAACAATAGAAACTCATAAAAAACGACAGTGCTACTAGTGGTTGTGTCGGCAATGGCGCGTGGTGGTGAAGAGGGAGGATGGAGTGGTGTTGTTGCGGTGGTGGCCGTGGTGAGTAGGCGACGAGTTGGTAGTGAGAGGTGCGAGCGGGTGGTCGTCGTCCACTGAGGTGGCGAGGAGTGGGATATGTGGTGATGGAGGAGGAGGGAGTGACGACGATGGGTGTGGGTGTTTTTCAGTGTTTGTTTTCTTATTTTCTTGTTCACTATTAGTTTGTTTTCAGTTTTTGTTTGTTTTCCGTGTTTTTCCGTCATCTTATTTTCTTGTTCACTATCAAAATACACTCGTTTTCTCGTTTTTTAAGATTTTTTTTTCCAGATTTACCTTTTTTATGGGTGTGGGTTGGTGGTGAGGGACGGTGGTGGTGTTTGTCTGTTGTCGGATCAAAGTTACACTCATAAAGGGCCAAAGTTACACTCATAAAAGACCAAAGTTACTCTCATAAATGACCAATTTTTTTTTCAGATTTCGTATTTAAAATCCGTATTGTTATTTATTTTCTCAAATCTCGTTTTGTAAATTCGTCTTGTTATGAGTGTAACTTGTTTTTTCAGATTTTTTTCAGATTTCATATTAAAATATTGTCTTGTTATTTATTTATCATATTTCTTGTTATACATTTTTTTTTTCAGATTTTATTTTTCAAATCTCGTTTTATTTTTGTGAGATTCTTTTA
>VHZZ01004215.1:52496-74965 GCA_009801015.1 Silene noctiflora | reverse complement strand
CCACCTTGTTCCCGGTAAAGTAATCAGCCGGCTATGGAAAAGCCAACGAGAAATATGTTGCACTCTCTTTTGCTGTGTCACGCTACATGACGTTCTTACAACTCTATTAATGCAATTTTATACTGGATTTGTTAATATTATTTCCTAATCTATCTTTCCTACAAATTACGAATGATTACAACCATGTACACAAGTCCAATTAGGTTTCGTGCTAAAACAAATTGACAATGATTGAGTAAGCCCACTAGTTACTAGGCTAAGAAACATGTACCTCTCTTTCAATGTAGGACGGCTAGCACATTTTTCGTGTGGGAGACGAAGCTCACAGATCAGTCATAATAATCAACTCCTATACATGAGCATAGACAACCCCCACTGAAAGTCTTAAAACATATCATGGTAACTCAAAGCACCATACCGTTGAACCTTCACACTCCTTAGTTTATTCAACGTGTCATTGTGCCACGTCTTCTACCAAGTGCTAGCACTCTACATTGACAATCTCCACTGTGCTCTAGAAAGTTTAGGGCCTCATTTACCAAGGCTCCCACGCTCATCACTCTTCTTTACTAGTACCGATTTTTTTGTTGATCAATGTGCGTTGGTGTTTTTAAGTCAAAATTCCCGTTGTGTTTCCAATGTATCACATATGCGCCCAATCAAGTATTGTCCATAGGTTTATGTGTAAGCTGAGATCAAACCAATGTCACTCTGATATGGCATATCTCAAGCGTGTGTCTGTCAACACGACACATGACACCACACTTCACACATGTGTAACATGCCGGAAATCAGACACGACTCTTGACAGGTGTAGTATTCATCAGCGATGCTACTTATGTCTTACCATAAGAAAACAAAAGGGAGGGAGGATAATCCATGGCAACAAAGCTTGTAAAGGGGAGTGAGAGAAACAAGGAAAAAAATGAGTGCAAAAAGGCCACAGACTAGGAGAGAAGGTGTAGGGTTTATTTTTATTTTCTCAAGCCCGACATGTTGGAATTAGGAGTAATTAAATGAGGGCATATGTAGATGTACAATAACAGATGTTAGTGACAAAGGAGGAGGAGTATGCTGGAGCGCATTAGCATTAGAGGTTCAAAAAAATGGTTTGTCCACTATTTTAGAGGTTTGTAGACCTCCTTATTGTTGGAAATGGGTATTGGGGTCCATGGATGAGAATGGTTACATATTTGTATACAGGTTTGGCAAGTGGTGGTCCCTAAAAGTACCCAACATATGAGAAAAATTGATGGATAACTTGTAGTGGGTCTTATAGTATGAAACTTAGAAAAGGTTTGTCTATTGTTATGTATAGGTTTGTTTTTAAAGAGGTTTGTGAATTTGGTGATGTGTCATGTGACAAACCTATTTGGAGGCTCATCTATTACTAATGCCCTGAGTACACCTTTTCATTTTTCCAAAGTAGAGTTTTTTATTCCCACGTGTGGCATCTTCAAATTAAAGGTATCGGGATTTAAAGTCCAACAAAAAAGCAAAAGAAATATTTTATTTAGTTATTTTCCAGGTAGATTTTTACATGAGGCGTGTCATGTCCGTCTGTGTCTAAGTAAGTGATCAAGACACTTATTTGACCGTATCCCCATATCATTTGAGTCTCATACTTACGTGTACGACACTCAGACATGTATCGGACACGACGCTTCTCCGCTGTGTCTGAGTAAGATAGAATCAAAAGTGAACTGTAATGTGTTAAATTTGTAATGCCATTTCTTAAGGGACAAGGGAGAGTACATGCAGTCAAGAACTACACATTGTACACAAGCATAATGAGGCGCCATGGTAAACTAATTGGTAATATGAGTCCACTAGACTAACCAGCAGGTGTCACCTGCTTCAATCTTCCGGTATACGAAACTATCTCAGAATTCTTGGGGCATTTTTTTACATGAGAATTTAGCTGTGTCTGATATTGTTTCATTGTTCTATACTTCTATAACTGCACTATTATTGTTTTTTTAGAATTTCTTTGTTGTCACTATCTGGTCTACTTATAAAAATCAAAATTTAAATAATGTACATGTGTCTCTTTCCGTCGATTTTGTTTACCCCGCAGTTTGCGGGAGCCATTGAGGCGCTGGGGCAATGTTGTTGTTGCTATAAGATTGAAGTTACACTCCACGATTAACAGGTTTTGTTTGTGTATATTTGTTTAGGGGATGATCATAGTGTAATGATATACTATCCTAGTTCTGCTGGTGGGGGAATGAAAGAGTTGTTCAGAAAGGTGTGAAATCTTTTTGTTCATTTCTTTTTTATGTTACCCCCTCCGTATCATGTGATATTTAATGGTGTCCTTATTTACGGTCATTAGTGCTACGAGTCTTGGTTTTGTGTTCCAGAAACAGCCTCTCTTCCACCTGGGAGGAAAGCTGTGCATTAATGGTGTCCTTATTTTAGGTCATTAATGCTAATGATATATTAAGTAGTTTTTGTCCTCCTGAAGTGCTGAGACTGTGAATATGACACCGGATTCCTTATTTATCGGTTCAGGTAGGCAACCGTTCAAGTGAGTTCCATCCTGATGTCAGAAGAGTGAGGCGCGAGGGATCCTATATATATGAAGAGTTCATGCCTACTGGTGGGACAGATGTTAAGGTTGGTTAGGAGAAACATCATGTGCATAGCAGATCCTTATATATTATAACAATAAGAAGCCCTTTTGTTTCCTTTTTTCCCCCCTCCTTTTAATTTGTCTTATTTATTTATTTGTTAAATGAGATTGTAGTTTTGTAGCTATAGCGTGAATAATCTATTAAAATAATTTAGTCGAAAAAAATAAATATATTAATTTTTATCTGTCATGAAACATGACATTCAGGGAGCTCCTAGACATTCAACTTCATGCTGCGCCATTTCTAGGTGAGACTAGGCCTCGACAATCGCAATTACGACTGAGACCGAAACCAAGATTTAATACCATATTACAATGGCTATTTAATCATCCCTTTTAGGCAGTGAATTTGTCTTTTGAATCGTATATTTAGTACAATTTTCTTACTACTTAACTCAAGCACTGCAAGAACTCCTGGAGTATGTCAATCTCCTGAGTGCTGATTGTGCTCATATGGCCTTAAGATCAGGCTAGTATTTCAGAGTCTTTGCTCTGAATTACTTGCAGCAGCTGCTTTTCTAACTCAATGTCTTAGGGAAGATAGAAATTGTCATAATAATTTGGTGTTACCTTTTATTCTTTTAGCCTTTTTTTTACATAAAAAATAATACTCTGTATAAAATAAAAGGGTTCCCTTTTTTATTACCATAAAATGCTGTGGACGCTTTTATAGCATGCTATTTTATGATTTTTCTTTAGCTGCTGAACAAGTTGTTCGACTAGTTTGTCTTGTAATCTCATGTCTACTGAAGTCATGCTTTAAAATGCATGCCATTTGCTAGTTACCGTGCGCTCTTATTCCTCCATCTTTTCTAACATCTTGCAATTTACGTTGAGGCCAATATTTATAGGTATACACAGTTGGCCCAGATTATGCTCATGCTGAAGCGAGGAAATCTCCTGTGGTTGACGGTGTTGTATTGAGGAATCCTGATGGAAAAGAGGTATGTATTGTTACGTATAAGATCAGTAATGGCATGAGTCTATTCTGTTTGTAGATGTTGAGTTCTTTCTAGTAGTTTGTTGAGATTCTTACCCAAAGGATGTAGTCCTGTCATATTTCTCTCATTTCCATACTAAATAGAATAATGATTTACTGTGGTTATCTTACATGGAATCTTGGATAAGCTCGTAGACGTATGTATGGAGTGATCCTGAGGAACATCGCAGGTGTAATTTCAGTATTGATGTACGAAATAAAAGTTTGGTCTCATGCCTTTTAACTGATTTGTGGGTCACTTGGTTGACGAGAATGCTTAGAGCCTATGATATGCCTTACTGTTTTAGGATAAGTTTTGGTGAAAGGAGTTATGGTGATATTTAGTTTTTTCCATCATTTTTGGTCTACTGCTTTTGTATTTGATTTTTGTATTTGATTTTTGTATTTTTATGACTCATATATGTTACATAGCTTCTTAATCATGGTATGCTGAGCTTCAATCTTCATCGGACGTCAAAATTTTTGTTTCTTTTTCTGTTAATTTTAGCACTTGGTTTGTCTGCTTTTGCTAGGAGTGAAGTAATCTTTTTTACTCTGTTTTAACTTTACCATTTATGATTCTCCTGTGTTTTAGTTGCAAAAGGGTTTTCGGTATGTAATTTGAGGGAATTCCTTTGTTAGGTGAGATATCCTGTGCTTCTTACTCCTACTGAAAAACAAATGGCAAGAGAAGTCTGCATTGCTTTTAGACAAGCGGTAAGTATGATCAACTTATATTTAAACTTAAATATATACTTGTGGCAAATAATCTAGCAATTTACAGACAAATCCAAGTTTTGCTCCCTTGCTGTGATCTTCACTGAAAAATTTAGCAGCCTTTTAAATTGTCCCTTTCCCCTAAACGCCCAAAGTTGTTGAAGCATCCTTTCCTAAAGCATCTGATCCATTCTATTTGTTAAACGTGTTTTGACATTTGACTATTTCATGTTATTCTCATTATGCCAGTTTTGTTGTCCCTGCATTCGACAATTCCATAAGAACACAGAGGTTAGGAAATTAGATTCTTAAAGAATAGTTTTGCACTATGACCTCTAGGACTCCAATTATAGTGTAACCTATTTATAGTAGGAGTGCAACATGCTGTATTTGTAATGCAAGTGGACTCAGCATCAAAATATCAACGATTTCCTTGTTACCCATTTATCCATTTTGTTGGCTACTTCAACTGATTGTTGGCTTTGCGAATTTGTGTAAGCAACTTTTTCTTTTCAAAATTTGGTTGGCGTATTTTTTTTTTCCATTTCTCCTATACATTATGAAAAAGCATGACCACAGTATGAATGAGGCTTCATCGCAATCTTTTCTTTCAGGATACGAATGGGGTCAGGTCATTCGGAAACATCTTGTACCTAGGACTCTCGATCCGTAATCCTCCCTTGTTTCTTTAGCTGGAAGTTTATTCTATGATTCTATTTTACGGAGGCGGTTCTCGTCCATTGTCAGTTTATGTCATTTGTAATAGAGTGCAACTGTGGTGCGATAAAAATCAGGAAGATTGGTTTATTATTTTGCGTAGAGTTTGGTCAATTTGTTGAACGTTTTATGAAATATCATTTTGAATGTGATTTGTTTGACTGATAGCCTGTTACTTTTTTATGGCCCCAGTTGCTTAAAGCTATAACTGTTGCCATTGTGATATTGCGATTGCTGCAACTTAATTACTTTCTTTACTATGTTAAAACTTTTGGGCTACATTTGTTTATATTCATGTCTCTTCCAGGTTTGTGGATTTGATCTGCTTCGTTGTGGGGGGCGATCATATGTTTGTGATGTAAATGGATGGAGTTTCGTCAAAAATTCTCACAAGTAACTGCATTTATTGTGCTCTTTACTTTTGTTCGAATGTGTTCTGCCTTCTCTTGCTTCTGTGTGGTGTGGGTTTTTTTTTCTCATTTTGGATTTACTTTTTCTGACATTTCGTATTTTTTTTAGTTACTACCTTCTCTTTAGATTCACTTAAGAATAAACTCTATACCCCAATTACCCTATAGTTTGTAATTTGTAATTGTAGTTATTCCTTGTTTTCTAAAGCTTATTCTCTTTTAATTATTAGAATTCTCTTTTATTTATTATAATAATATTGTATTTCTGTTAAAAAAAAATCAATTCATAATTCAATGTTTTGACTAAGACACCCAGGACAGTTCTAGAGTAAATTATGGTACAACATGGTGAAGATTCAAAGGTCTCTTTAGTTCCTCTGTTACGTTAGGAAAAATATAATTTGCTGATGTACAGATATGCTCTTGATATACTTGAATCGCGACTACTGTTAGCTAACTATACTACTTTTAGCTAGACACAGAATTTACTAGGCTTTCTATTAGCTAGACTATTAGATGGTCATCTAATGTCTAAAAATTTGTAATTACCAATATGGGAGGACTTGTTCTGAAATTTACTCCATAGATATCACATTATGATCTTTCCTTGTCTCTATGACCTGCTATATAAATCTAGGGTTAAGATTTACTCGAATCCTTAGAGCTTCAATGTCTCTCTTAATGATGAGCCAGTCGCCTGGATAATGCAACCACCACCATGACTTAGTTGTCTTTCTGTTCACCTTATATTTTCTTATCTCCTTTTGAAACCGTGCATGATTTTTATTTGTAGCATTGTCCTTGTTTATGGTTTTATGCTGCCTTTTCACTTATTTCACCTTCTTAAACTTTCTGTTCTCTCTTTCTCTCTATTTTTTTTCTATGTAAGGATCTAGAGTTCATGCTTTCATGTGTAGGTATTATGATGATGCTGCTTGTGTATTGAGAAAAATGTTTTTAGATGAAAAAGCCCCACATTTATCTTCAACTATTCCTCCAACTTTACCTTGGAAGTCCAAGGAGTCAGCCAATGCTTCAGAAGGGCTTACACGCCAAGGTAGTGGAATCATTGGAACTTTTGGCCAGGCAGAGGAGTTACGATGTGTGATTGCCATACTTCGCCAGTAAGCTTCACTGACTATAGAATTTTGTGATGTAGCATTTTCAAATGTTGTTGCTTAGTTCATTGTTTAGTCTAGCTTCGATAGCTGTTAAAAGGAACAGAGAAATTGGGCCATCAATCTAGTTAACCATACAAAATGAAATATTTCTGAGGGTTAAATCAACTCATCAGTTAAAGATGATGTAAACTTTTTTTTTTTTTTTTTTTTTTTTTTTTTTTTTTNTTTTTTTGTGAACACAGACAAATAAATGACAGGAGTTCCCAAAATAGGCACTATCGAGTCGGATGAATTCCGTAATAGACATTCTTTTGTTTATATTCTGTTTATGCCTTTATGGCCATTTTCTTTTTCTGCTAATCACATTTGCCACATTTAGTGGTGATCGAACTCCCAAGCAAAAAGTGAAGCTGAAGGTTACTGAGGAGAAGTTGTTAAATTTGATGCTGAAGTACAATGGGGGCCGGCCCAGAGCAGAGGTTTTCACTTCTTAATGCTAGTTTTTTGAGCTATCTTTTGTTCTCTAATCTGATTATTTTTACTTTTGTCCTCCCAGACAAAGCTGAAAAGTGCAGTTCAGTTACAAGATCTCCTAGACGCGACGAGAGCTCTTGTTCCCCGCTCCAGGTACGTATACCAAGTAGGGTTTTAAATAGGCTGTATTTTCTGTTGTCTCAGTTGCTAGCTTGTCTTAAAGTGGGGTGTTAATGAGTTCACAAAGTAGAGAAGTTTCAGATCTGATGTGCAGTGCATATGATATGCATCATTGCGGTGGAAGTGGGAGATACTTCCAATGACATGACTGACATCTTGTGCTATATAAGTAGTTGTCCTTCAACAATCTTGTTAAAAGTGCTTCCTGGATTAGCCACATGCTTTTGTGATGTGTTGGTCAAGTGAGTAAATGTTGACAGTATGTGGAGATTCAACTGACATATGATATGATGATAATTTATATATTGTCTATTCTCAGTTCTCACTACTTCCTTTGCATTGTATCGTTTTGCTATAGATATCTTATTAAATGTGGAATTATTCACAATAGATAATTTGCGAATTTCTCTTTATTGTACTCTTTTTATCATAAATTCTTGTTATTCTATGTCATTAAAGGTCAGAAGATGCGAAACGTCACATTTATTGATTTATCTTTCTGACCGCTCTAATCACTCTAGGTTACTAATGAATCGTTGAGTAGTTTAGTTTATGGGTTTCTAGAAGACTAGGACAATCACCTATATTACTCTATTAAATGGACTTCCTTTTGATAGTTGCATCTACTGAATAATACAGTGTTCTCATTTTTTTCACGTACGTAAAGTTTTGTAAGATTTCCTTGTCTCAGATTTTCCACCTTCAGAGCTTTATTTTTGGTGGAGGTGTTTTTATGGGCATATTTCCTCAAATATAGCATCCTCTCATGATTGTTTTGATACTTCCATTTTGGTGACTTAGACCTGACAGAGAGAGTGATAGCGAAGCAGAGGGTATTGAACATGCTGAGAAACTTCGCCAAGTCAAGGCAGTTCTTGAAGAGGTAACTTACTGAAATCGTCTGTTAATTATCTCTATTGAAAATGTTTAAATCAATGTGAAGTGAGTGTGCTTGAACACCGATGACATGTTTTTTAGTCCCTATAGGATACATGGATTTGGCCATGTGAGAAGAAGACCTATGGACGCACCAGTTAGGAAGCTGGGGACTTGGGGAACAAAAAAGGTTGCTAGGGGTAGAGGGAGACCAAAACAGACATGGCTGAGAGTTATAGAGTACGATATGAGATTTCTTGGGCTTGACGAGGGGATGGTGTCGGACCGGGTACAATGGAGGGAAATGATACATGTGGATTTTTAGTTTTTGATGTTTTTTTCAATATTTAATGTTTTTATTTATCTATTCATTTATTTTTTTTAAAAACTTATTTGCTCTTTCCGGATTTAGTACAAGTTTTTACCAACAACTTTTTATTTCACTTTTAAAGTATTTCGGACCCTTAAGTTCTACTTCAGTTTTCAAAATCGTTTTAATCTTTATTCTCGATTTAAATTCTAAGTTTTATAAAGAAAATCCGGACTTAGATTTTAAAACCTATAAGGCTACCTTGACTTTTGTTTTATGTTTCACTCCCCTTTTGTTTTTGTTTTCCACTTGTCCTTTTCTATATTTTCACATTTTGAGGTGTGAGTTCACCCATGGACGTTCTGAAAGATGATTCATGTCAGCCGACCCCAAACCATTTTGGGATTAAGGCTCTGATGTTGTTGTTGTTGTTGATGGGATACATGGATAGTTATGATCCTAGTCATAAGTCACTGATCAATTAGAGGCAACACTGCTTACTGGAATGGGTCAAGTCCCTTTTGTATAATGCTTTATTTGTTGTCGATCAACTTATTTGTTCAATTAGATGCACCGGGGTAATGTTGTTGTTGTTGTTGTTGTCTTTGTCGTCGTCTGAGATTGCTTGTAAGTATTATCATTGGTGAATCACTTGTGTTTTCCTCGTCTTTCGTGTATAGGGAGGACATTTTTCTGGTATATATAGAAAGGTCCAACTAAAACCATTGAAGTGGGTAAAAGTACCCAAATGTACCGGTGAAGGTGAAGAAGAAAAACCTGTTGAAGCTTTAATGGTCCTAAAATATGGTGGCGTTTTGACACATGCTGGCAGAAAACAGGTTTGTTTCTCATCTGGACATGGTGAATTTTTATTACGAGCTTTATCTGACTACTGTTCTGTATAGACCTCTTATTGCGTTTGCTTATCTATATTCTCATGACAGGCTGAGGAACTTGGTCGGTATTTCCGAAATAATATGTATCCAGGTATTGAAACAAAGTCACATAAAGTTCCATGATTGTTCTTCCTACATTTTTGTACCCCTTACCTTTGAGTGTGCTTGTCTTTGCTAAATCATCATACTCTTATGGGAACAACTTTTGCCATTTACTATATGATGAAGTATCTTATTTTTAAGATAAAGTTATCATATGATGAAATTAGGAGATAAGTTTAGGTCGAAGGTTACAACCGCTTAGAATATGTTGCTTTTTATGTTTGTTATATTGGAATCACATGGAGATCTGTTTTGTCCAGCAGTGAAGTGTTAGTGTGTTACGTTCTCTAGGTTTATGTTTCAATAATGCGTTAGAGTGGCAACTGGTAATCTTGTATGGCCAATGGATTCTTGATCTAGGAGCGCTGGGTACTACTGTCACCACTCCCAAATCCCAATCACCAATGGGCAATCTAAACTTATTCGAAGCTGGACTGCTGGGTAGTATAGTTGCCGTACCAACACTTCCTTTGCTTCTTTGTAAATGGACTGGTTGTTTATCGAAACTATTTCTTATTTTCAGGCGAAGGCACAGGTCTTCTACGTCTTCACAGTACGTACCGTCATGATCTTAAGATCTACAGCTCTGATGAAGGGCGTGTGCAGGTAACATACGTTCATATCCTCTGTTCAAATTTTTGTGTCAACTTTTCAGTTTGATATTTTTCTTGAGTTTTTTCCAGACCCTACCTTTGTTTTATAACACTTTGCTAACAGCCTACCTTTACCTTTTTTTTTAAAATTAAGCTTTACCTTTATTTTTTTTTGTTAAGCAACTCTACTTTTTATTTTTATTGTCAAAAACTACCAAACTCCATTTTGCGGCTAATTTTTGTCAACTTTCTATCGTTTACACTTGTGAGGTATTTTACTTGCAAACCCATTCTACGTGCCACCACCCAACCTAACCCACTAGCGCCCCACACCCATCACCGTATCACTACCACCTTTTCTGCCTCCACTTCAACCGTACCAACCTTACTGCTCTCACCTAGCGATGGCAATGGGTAGGACTGTAGGGTCTCGGTAGGGCCCTATAGGTCCTAGACCCGTGTTACACATGTTCGACTCGATGGGTCCAAAATTTTCAGACCAAGAACCACCACTGATGCTGGTCTGAGTCCATATTTTTTGTTAGATTTCTTCATCTTTTAAACATAATTTTATTATTAAAATTATATAAAACGCGTTTGAATGTTTAACGAGATTGTAAATATAAAGTATGTGGATATTTATCATGACAAAGTAATAAATTACCGCATAAAGTAATTTTTGGATGATAAAAAAATTATATCTTAGTTTTTGAATATTTAAATTATGTTGTAAAGTGGTTAATGGCTTATGAAACCAGTAAATTGACAAGCGAGAGTCGAAAAGAAGATAAGAAAACATGACTTCATCGAACCTTAGTTCTTATATAATTAAAAATAAAAATAAATCTGGGTCCATGGGTAATGTCTGGGTCTGAACGACGAGACCCATACGCAGACCTGCTTAAATTTTTGTTGACCCGAACCCGACCCACATCCAGATGGGTCCATAAAAATGAGATCCAAATCCCCCCATTAGGGCACGACCCGGCGGATCTAGGCAGGGTCCTAGATCCATTGCCATCCCTACTCTCACCCACCACCGAAACCACTCCTGAAACCCACAACCACCACTGTCACCGCTTTCACCATCCCCATCCATCACCGCTGAACTACCCTCACCACCCCTAGTCATCACCATCATGCCACGTTCTTAATTAATCAGAAGAAAAATTCACCCAAAATAATAATGGGCAACACAAATCAACCTATTTCTGTTAAAAATGTACCAGTTGATATTAAATCAATGGTCATTAAATATCTAGAGGTTCATAGTGGAGGCACAGGTGGTAGGTTGGACGTCTACAGGGCCGCTTTATGGTCAGCGGAGTTATGAATAGGATTATGAAGGTCGCGATGCTCTGGAGTTTGGTTGGCAATGGACGCCGGTGGATTGGTGATGGTGGAGGCGCTAAGGTGAAGGCGAGGTGACAAAGGTGGCGAAGAGTGGCGAAGGTGCGAAGGAGATAATGGAGGATGCATGACGGAGGTGGAGGAGGTAGAGGTGGGGGTGATACTATGGCGGTGGCTTGAAATGAGGTGGTGGTTGATGGTGGATGTTCAAGGTGGTGGTGGATGGTGGTGCGTGGAGGAGAGGGATTGAGAAAGAGGAGAAACACATCTCATGTATAAACGAAGTCAAGGCTGGAAAGTTGACCAAAATTGGCCGCAAAATAGTTTTTGACAAGAAAAATAAAAAGTAAGATAGTGCTAAAAAAGGTAGGGTCTCACAAAAAAACTCTTTTTAAAGATGCATATATTGAAGTGGTTGTTTGTTGCCTTCTCTTTTTTTCTGTATGTCACTCACAATTGTAATAACTTCGAAACAAAATTGGCAGATGTCAGCGGCAGCATTTGCAAAAGGGCTTCTTGATTTGGAGGGGCAATTGACACCTATTCTTGTAAGTGGTATAGCCTCTCTTTCCAGTCTTTCAATACACCCATTTGTATCTTCGTCACATTTGATATCTATGCAGGTTTCTCTTGTTAGTAAGGATTCTTCGATGTTGGATGGACTTGCTAATGCCAGCACTGAAATGGAAGAAGCAAAGGTTATTTCTGATAAGAAGCTCAGTGTTTTGAGTTTTAGTTTGTCCTTGTGTCTTTACCATACTCTTTTATCTTTGATATGTCTTAAATTGTTATCCTTCTTATCATGTGATCTTGTGCCTTCCTCTTGTACCATCCTGTATATTTTTGGTGCTATTTTTGTCTTCTCTGGTGGGTGTGTAATACTTGGCTTAGAGAAATGTAATCATCTATTTACATTTTTTTCTATTTTATTATTTATCCTTGAGAAAATTTATTCCTCGAGTCAGGTTTGTGGACTTCTGCTTTCCCTGCATGAACACTATTAGCTATCATTGTTCAATAATGATCTGTTTGAACATCTCATCTGACCATTAACAGGATTCACTCTCTACTTCTGAGCTCCTGCCAAAATTTTCCTTGTCTTCTATCCAACAGACATATATTGGCAGGTAAAAGGAAAAATAATTTGCTAAAATTAGTATCTATTTGTGTAACCTTTTTTCAGGCAAGACTGAATGAGATTATAACATCTGGAGCGCTGACCTCTGCCAGTAACGGATCACCAGAATTTCCCTGGATGGTGGATGGGGCTGGACTCCCGGAAAATGCTGATGAGCTCTTGCCAAAATTGGTATGTATTTCCAGTAGTCCATTCTGAAGTGGCTGTTTTTATGTCTCAATGCTATAAGTTGTGGAGTGCTTGCGTCCCCCAACCCACTCCCCCTCCCCCTCCCCCTTCCCCTCCCTGCTTTAGTTACAATGTATCGAGTAGGTTTTGGACGCTAGTGACATAAACCTTCTCTTATTACTCCTTCTCGTTTTTATTTTTTATCATTGATGTTTTTTATTTTGTTTCGACTCAATCTCTTGACCATAATCTATATAGAGTTTAAAGAATATACTCCACTAATGAGCATGTCTAGCATTGAACCACATGTTGTGAATGCCTGTACAATTCAAATGGAGGTCCTTGGCTCTTTAGGCCATGCTCTTTGGCTGCTTTTTGTTAAATTAAATTGCCTGTATCAGCTCTTAGCCTCTTACATTGGCATTTCGTAGAAAGAGCTGCTAAAGGACTATACTCTGCAGGTAGCTTGACTGCCTTACCTGTCATTGATGCTTATACTCGTATTAAGAAGAAAGAAAACGAGTAAAAAACTTTGTAGCCTTCCCCAAGAACATCATGTTGCCTGTGAAGTCTACACTCATCTACTTTCTCATTGCGAGTCTCTCAGATTTGTATATATCAAATTGAGTGCCCCACTTATATCCCGAAGTAGTTTATTATGTGTCAAATAATAGATGAAACGAATTTTGTAATTTCTTTTGTTGAAAAGTTGGTTAACGAAGATAAGTGTAAGTCTATCCATTTGAATGTGATAATCAAGTTCGGAAATTGTAATTTTGTTTGCTTATTTTCCTATAACTGCCACCTATGTCTGCATGCTAGAAAATCTGCGATGCACATTCAATTTCAGAGACGAGCGTAAACAACTGCAGTTTAATCTATCTAAACAAAATTATCTTTAGTATTTGTTTCCACCTGACTCCATTATAAAGAACCGCAATCAATGGCAGTAGCCAGTATGTGTCAGACTTCTATTCATATTCACTCCACCAAATACCTCCTGTAGGGGTAATGCATCGAGTGGTGTTTGCTCATCTTCCTAAGAATAGCCTTTTGCTTATTTTCTCCTTTATTTTATTTTCATTATACAGGTGGAGTTGACTAAGAAGGTTACTGAACAAGTTAGGTTGCTAGCTAAGGATGAAGAGAAAAAACTTCCAAAAACAAGCTCTTATGATGTAATATCCCCATATGATCAAGCTAAAGCTTTTGGAAAGACCAATATCGATGTGGATCGAATAGCTGCCGGTTTACCTTGTGGTAGTGAGGGATTTCTTCTAATGTATGCTCGATGGAGAAAACTAGTACGAGACTTGTATAATGAACGGAAAGAGTAAGTTTTAAAATTCAAAACTTGAGCGGAGGTACAGATTAGAGAGTTGAATGGTTAAATTTCTTGCTTACTGTTCAATGCTAGATAGATAGGGAAATGTACATGAAGCTCAATTTCTTGAGGTTTGGGACCTGTTGGCCAGGCAATGTTTCGTGTTTAATTAAGTCTTTTTATGACGTCAACATTATCTCCGTGTCATTAAGGTTGCAGTCATGTTTTAATATGATCTGTTACACTGACATCCTGAGCTTCTTGCAGGAGATATGACATTACTCACATACCGGACATATATGACTCGTGCAAGTAAGTCTAATCTAAAGGAAGTGTATTGCCTCCGTACATCACTCACATACCGCACGTATATTGTCTTATGTTGTCTTTAATCTTCTAAATAAAAGCTGAATACTTTTACTACCTCTTGAGATACCGATTCTATGTGGAGTGTGGACCCTATTTTGCAAATACTCCGTATATCTTAAGACCCCATTTTGTTAATTTTTTTTTCCTCATCATTATTTTAAAAGAAGATTCAATGAACTGCAATATACTTGTCCTCGTTTGTCGAGGGAAGTTGAGCGATTTCCCTCAACTTGCAACTGTTTAAGTTCTGATGTTTTTCCTTGTCAACTGACTTGACATCGCACTGATGGACTCTACCACTTATTTTTGGTTATTAACTTGTGTCAAAATTTCCTTACATTGGTAACATTCCCATATGAATATTACTCCCAAGTCCAAACACCCCGGTTCAACCATTTGTGAGAAAATTTTGAATTTATAGGCTGTATGGATTTGAAAGGAGGAAATTTATTTCCTTAGAACTACCTGTCTTTTTTACAGCAATGCTGGGTTCCACGTCCACTTGCTGGAAGTTTGGAAAAATGATATAGACGAGTTACTTCTCCCATGATTTTGATTTCATCTCATGTGCCCTATGTTATCATTGATAAAGCTGTTGTCTTAACAGAATTATTAATTTTCATAATTTGTACTTGATGTCTCATCTGCCACAAGACAGTGTGATAGTTTATAAATTCGTTCGACAGATATGATCTCTTACACAATTCTCATCTTAATTTGGAAGGCTTAGACGAGCTATTTAAAGTTGCGCAGGTACGTTGCGTCTCCAAGAAGGTGTATTTTTTAATAAATATAGTACTATACGTCTATACTTTTTCTCTATGTTAGCTTCTGCAGACTCATTTTTAGTTGATCATCATAGCACTAGCTGCACAGATACATGTACAGATGTACTCCCTCCTTTTCTTCATGATCTTCCCCTTTGGTTTTGGCACAATTCATAATAAATAATAATATAAAAATCAAGCCCACTTGCAAATAGGCCATTAACTAAAGCAAAACCATTTTACTTATATTAATATTCCCAACACTTGTAGGGACTTGTGAAGCTTGGTAAAAAATGGGTTAAGGGTGGTCGGAAGTTGGTTAAGCCGTTGAGGGTGGTGGAAACGGGTTAAGGGTGGTTTTGAAATGGGTCGAGGGGTTGTCGTAAAGGGCCATGGAGTTGGTGGTGGTGGAGATTGGTCGAAAATGGGAAGCAATATAGGTAGTTTGTGGGGTGGATATAGGGGTGTGCGGAGGAGAGAGAGGAAAAGGTTAGTTAAGGGGGATAGGTTTAGTAGATGGTAATTATAATTATGAGCATTTAAAATTAGTAAAGTAGTAGCTAATATGGTAAATATGTATGCTCGTTCAGGATATTTTCATAATTTGGTATCCTAAAAACTTACAAAAATAGAAGGGATATTCTACATGGCACCCCTATATTTTTTCATATTCTATGGTGTTACCCCTCTTTTTGACCTAAAAAACTGTGACCGTTTGTAATTCTTGGCCACGAGCTCGAAAGCGACAAATTTTTTTTCAAACTAAAGATCTCGTAAAGAGTTAAAGACGATCAATTTGAAAAAAAAATCACTACTTTATGAACTCGTAGCCATGAGATCTAGCCGGTTAAAGTTTATTTCGTTAAAAAAATCACTACTGACCATAACTCTTGCAACAAGTTTCGAAAGTGGCAATATTTTTTTTTTTTTTTCAAATCGAAGATCTCTTTTATGCGATCAATTTAAAAAAAAAGGAATCATTGCGTTCCGAACAAGAATTATAGGCCGTCAAAGTTTTTTAGTGGAAAAAGAGGGGTACCCCTTAGAAAAAAAAAAACATAGGGGTTACCATGTAGAATATCCCAAAATAGAACTAACTAAAACGGGAAGAACACGGTGAAACTTCCCTTTAAGGAAAGTGAGAAGTTCATGAAGAAATGGAAGGATTTTGCTAAAGGAAGTGTCAATCAATTTGTTTAAAATCACAGTGGCTTAGGATTTGCATGATATCTGGTTTAAGAATTTATTCTCAATGGAACCTTTTAGTAGCGGGCTTATTTGTTTTGTACGTCAAATTTGATTTTGATCCAATCATCAGTACAAATGCCACTTTGAGTATATTGTATGATACTTCCTTCGTTCTTGATAATTTTTATTTTTATTTGGGCGTGTCTTTATATTTCAGTTATTTCCTACTTACCAAAGAAATGTAACCTAGTCCTAATTGTTCTGACTTGTGCATATATGTGGTTTCAGTTACTTGCAGATGGTGTTATCCCAAATGAGTATGGTATAAATCCTAAACAGAAATTGAAAATTGGTTCAAAGGTAACTTTCCCTGTAATAGATAATTGCAAGTTGTAAACCCCCAATACAAAGTATTATATTTATAGTTTCGGAGGCACCATTAGTTGATAAATTTAGTTAATTGCTGCCAGAAATTCGACTTGGAGAATTGCTCGAGTGATACTAGTTTGCTTTTCTTGATTAAAAATATCTGTAAATGCTGCATGTTTGCAACCTATTCTTGGTTTAAAAGAATATAAAAGAAGACTTAGAACTTGAAACTGATGTAGTGTTTCATATTCATCCTAAAATATGAGAAGTTCCTAAGACAGAACAAATATAAAGGAATAAACACATGAAAATTCTGCTTTAGAAATGGAGCGTATTTTCTCACTCCTGAATATACAGAATTCTTATGGTAGGCTGCTCAAATAATTTTGCAATATTTGCAGGATTTCTGTTTATAGTGTTATACTGTTATGTGTACTCACTGCTGCCTTCTCCTTACAGATAGCTCGCCGTTTGCTGGGTAAGATTTTGATTGACTTGCGTAATACTCGTGAGGAAGCTATCAATGTTGCTGAATTGAAGAGCAATCATACACCATGTACTGAATCTAGCAGGGAAGAGGATACCAATCACTGGTCAAAAACACAAACTAAAAATGACGAGGCGAGAAAATCATCGGCTGCAAGTGATCTGTCGATGGATCACGATGATGATGATGAAAAGGAGACTGAATATCGCTTGGATCCAAAGTACTTACCCGGACTTTTTTCCCTTTACTACTTTTTCACTCATTTCAGATTAGCGCTCTAAAGTAATATAATGATGATTTTTTTCAGGTATGCTAATGTAAAAACACCAGAGCGACATGTGAAAACACGGTTATATTTCACGTCGGTGAGTGAGATAGGCCTTCATCTCATACTTTATCTATGTTCACTATGGGAATCTATCAAGTAGTGGATGCTGGAATTTATGTTAATCGCGCCATGGTGAAAAATTTGAAACTATTATATATAAAAACCTTAAATTTGAATTTCTTTTTTGTATAATCTTGGGCAAAGTACATAAAATTATAATTTCTCCAGTGTCCCAGGACCCTATGTGGTTGAACACGGGTTTCAC
The DNA here is from genome assembly GCA_009801015.1 of Silene noctiflora. Classification (NCBI taxonomy): domain Eukaryota; kingdom Viridiplantae; phylum Streptophyta; class Magnoliopsida; order Caryophyllales; family Caryophyllaceae; genus Silene; species Silene noctiflora. The sequence continues at coordinate 57,202 of VHZZ01004215.1, read as the reverse complement.
AATTTGATGTCTTAACAATGCAACACCATAATCATCAAACTTGCTTGCAGGTCAACCTTTTGTTAGTGTTTAATTAGTTGTGTTATTATGGCTGGCAGGAATCCCATATTCATTCTTTAATGAATGTTCTTCGATATTGTAATTTGGATGAATCATTACAAGGAGAGGAGAGCCTTGTTTGTCTCACTGCTCTTGAGCGGTTATTCAAAACTAAGGAGCTTGATTACATGAGTTATGTCGTGTTAAGGATGTTTGAAAACACAGAGGTCAGTACTATGCTTGTACTCTTTCTGTTTTGTATTATAAGTTTAGGGTGTTGAACAAGACTTAAGAAAAATCATTGGAAATATTACAGTACTACAGTATCATAATTACCCACTGTAAATTGAAAAGAAACATTAATTTTTGTATCAAGTATTTTTTTAACCATAGATATTAACTTTGGTTTGGAAAATTGTGCATGGGAATTTGCAATTTGAAAGAGAAGTTCATGAAAAAAATGCAAAACGACAAACGGAAAAAACATTGTTTTCTAAAATGTGACATTTAACGGAAACAGAGGGAGTGTTTGCTATCCTATTGGATAAATTTTGCTGCGGAGTGTTGAAATCTAGGACTCCTATTTGAGAGAAATGAAAGGCCTTATAAGCATGATTTGTAAGCTCCAAGCTCACATCCACTCCATGGAAATATAAAAATTTCTACTTCACCGAGCACAAAAATTAAGGTCATCAATATGGTGGTGGAAAATACAAGTTGAGAAAAGATATGGAGTTAGAAACTATATTGAGCATAAATATCAGACATAGAATGAAAGATCCCAAGATTTTAATATGTATGGATGGATTCATACCTAAACGGTTTTAGATTATGATTCAGGTTAGTCAACCCTAAATCATGTTGGCACTAAGGCTCTCTTGTTGCTGTACTAATATGTAAAATGTCATAATTTCATTGTGGATAATAAGTTATTGGAGACTTGGAATGATTTTGTAGGTAGCTTTGGACGATCGGAACAGGTTTCGCATAGAATTGACATTCAGCCGTGGTGCTGATCTCTCCCCACTTGAGGTAAGACCTTGTACATAGCTGCATGATCGTTACTATACATGTTTTGGACTTTTGGTTTATAAAAAGTACATATTCTACACCAGCATTTAGAACTTATACTTGATATAAATTTTCTTCAAAACTCCTACCTAATATGACCATTCCCTCTCGATATCCTACCAAAAGCAAATTTTGGCAAGAAAAAAAAACGTTTTTAAGTGAAAGACAATTATTGATGACCTTTATTTATGCCCAAAACATTATTTTAGTAGAAGGTAAGGACAATTAGTGATTAGTATCGACTGAAAAGTGACTTCTATACTTGCCAAAACGGCTTATGGTGGAAACTATTTAAAAACCGTTCATAAAGGTATGAGTTTTGAAGAACATTTAAATTTAAATTCCCTGTCTTTTTGAAAGAGAGATATAGAAAGACTCGTAATTCTAATGAACATTATAACTATCATCATGATCAATATATAGTTATTTTCTGATGATTGATGATGTAGTCTTTTTCATCCAATAAGATTCAATGTATTCCAAATGGCAGAAGTTATAAGAGAATGTAATTAAGGAGTAGGCCTGTTCATTATTAAAAAGGGTAGTGTATATCTAGGTAGCACCAAAACGGACACGGACACTGTCACGGACAGGACACTGACACGTGACACGGCATCCTATAAAATTTAGGACACGGGACACGTTATTTAAATTTAATAAAATATATATTTTATGGTTATAAATAACATACGATTTTAGTTTTGTAATGTATTTGATATTAAATTTAATAAAATATGTATTTGACTATAACTTATTCTCATTTCCGACTCAAACCCGTCTTCTAATCAATCTTTTTCAGTCTTTCGACATCTCATTCCTCATTTATTGGTATCCGACACATTTATGCATGTCCGGCGTGTGTCCGATGAGTGTCGTGTCCGACACGGTGTCGGACACGGGACGACTGATTAGGAGGAGTGTCCGTGCTACCTAGGTGTATATATATGGAGTGTATGCAACCAAAAATAAAGTCATATCCTTCTGAATTCTGAATTCTTACCTTAAAACCCAGCAACATAAAGTCAAACCATGTAAAGAGTCTGTGTCACAGAACACTTCTAATGGCACATCCAAAAATCTTTGGTCCGAGTTCAATCCTCTATTTTGTATATGCCCTCCAGACACGAGAATTCAGCTGCAACGTTTATCATCAAATGGGAAAATAACAGACATGAGAACACTGACTCAACCCGCATCCATGCCGAACGTATACTTCAAGCGTTTGCTATTGCACTGTTAGCAGCTATGGACTCACCAAGCCTTCACTGATGATTGACAAACCTGTTGACCTCAACTTCACCGTCGCCTATTTGGTTGCATCATACTATTCACCGGCGTCACTGTTAGCGTCACATGACCTTTGATCGGTCAATTAAGAAACAGGATAGTTAGTTATATCTTGTATTCTGTTTCATTGTTGGCAAAAAAAATATTTGCCTACATATAACGCGGTGAATCCAAATGAATGGAGTATTTAGAAACAAAAGACACGGTGATATATATAGGTAAAAACTCCAAAAGGTTAATATTGTACAAGTTTTCCGTAATTTCATTTGATTGAGTAGCCTTATATGAATATATGATGCCCACAGTTTATGGGCTGGGTCACTTTTGGCTTGTGTCCCTAATGTGTTGCGTTTCCCTTGGCAGAAAACCAAAGGTGAGGCGAATTGGATGCACCAGGAGCACACATTGCCGATAATGGGTCCAGAGAGGTTGCAAGAGATAGGATCATGTTTGACCCTGGAGAAGATGGAAGAGATGGTCCATCCTTTTGCAATGCCTGCCGAAGATTTTCCGCCCTCAGTTACCCCTGTTGGTTTCACTGGTTACTTTTCAAAAAGTGCTGCTGTTCTCGAGCGCCTTGTCAACCTTTGGCCTTTCCACAAGCATGGGCATGGCAATGTCAAATGACGCATCATCCACTATAATTTGACCCTCAAGCTGTTGTAATTATCAATTTTGGTTGTGCGCTTGTTATTTGATTCACGTTCTTTTATTCTTTTATTTTTCTTTGCTTATCGTGGTTGAAAAAGACGTGTTGTTGAAAACATAGGAGGTATTTCTGTAAGCAACTTAGCTTGATATTCCATGAGAAACTATTGGTTTCGTATAAACAAACATTGATTTTTCATGGACTTTTTGTTATTAATTTTCCATACCTTACCTTTCCCGAAAAAAAGTAAAATAAACAAATTCTTTCTAATTCTCTTCCTCATGAGATTAATCAAGTTCATCAAATTATTCAATTATGGACGTTAATTCTCATATTAATCAATTAATAATTATAATTTATTAACTATGCATCAATAATATCAAGTTAGGGATATTTAATTTAGGTTAATGAAATTAGGGTTTATAAAAATTAGGGGTCGTACTTTTTCACATACGGATTTTACTCTTTCACATACGATTTTTACGATTTTACCCTTGTCATTTTTTTTCATCTCCTCTCAAAACCTACCTACTCTTCTCTCCATCCACCGGCCTACCCTCACTCCAGCATACCCCCTACTCCGACCACCACGAACTCACCCTGCTCCTCTCCCTTCCTGTTAAAGTACTCGCCGAAAATGCATTTATCGGTGTGTATTGAGAAGTTTGTTTCTACTGTCATTGCTATTTACCTGAAAAAATTATTATCTTTAATGTCTATAGTGTGTGATTTGCTTGATTGACGAATCCAAAGAGTTGTTGGTTGCACTTTGTATTGATGATTCAGCGCAACTTGGGCCATTGTTTCAAAGACTACTATTCTAACAATGATACAAAGTGTGACTACTATACTGTAAAACATGATGGACGAGAGCGAACTTTGGGTTTAGAGGATCAAAATTCATCAAAATCCTTCGTATTCCGTAGTATCTTAGGAAGATCGGTACCATTGTTAAAATCCTTGAACAATTAGATTAGGTTTTAGGAAAATATTGATTAAGAGCTAATTTACCTAGGTTTTAGATAAAAGGGTATTTGATGGAAATTTAATGAAAAAATGTATGTGAAAAAGTAAAGTTCGTATGTGAAAAAATAATTCCGAAAATTAGTGTTAATGAGGATTAGGGTGGCTGGGTAGATGGTAGAGGAGGAGGTCAGAAGAATATTTTCGACATTGAACATATTTTCTCGTAATGCATCTTCATTCTTCTAACATCTTGATTATTACTATCTACTTTGTCTAGATATGTCACTCGTCCCTTAATTTCATGTTCTTTATTTTGTACATTATATTATCCGTAGAAATGAGTGGCTATATGTAACACCCCATTTATTCAAGAGTCGTTAGCAAGACATTCCCAAATAAATAGGACTGTTACCATCTCGGTTTCTCGAGGTAGTGAATAACAAAGACAAGCAAACCAAAGTACTTTAATTAAATCCTAAAGTTTGTTACAACTTAAAATCCTCATAGAACTAAAAACAACGGGAATAAAATTACAACTGAAGGCTTCTAAATATGTGATCTAGTTCTAAGCCGGTCTTCCAAGTCCTCACGTACGGTCAATAAAGGTCTGGTCAGGGTCTCTAGAGTCCCTACTAACCCAGCCCCTGAGCATGGTCTATGGGTAGCAGCCTACACTAGGTCGACGGTCCCAAAA
>VHZZ01004214.1:64550-75194 GCA_009801015.1 Silene noctiflora | reverse complement strand
GCGGTCCCCCACTGGCGGCGTGGAATACCTGTTGCGATGGGTATTCTGGCAGGGCTACACACTTTAGTGTGTAGTCAGGTGTGTGGAGATATGACAGAGTTGGGTGATCTGTGTGTTGTATCTTTTGTATCTTTTTTTATGTATTCAGTAACTGACTCCGTTTAAATGTTTTAAAAGTTGTGGTGTTCATTCGGTGATGGTGAGCAGTTATTAAGCAGGTATGAGATGGATGCGCATGGGATAGCTGGGTTGTGTCACCACTAGATGTCTAGAAGCCTTCCGCTGTGTCTTGAACATTTTATTACTTTTAGTTGGTTTGTCGTTTGGAACATTTGTATTTTTATTAGACAGTTTTGGGTATTTGGAATTGTAATCGGTTAAGCTTATTTATCTAAAGTAAGTTTCTTTATGGTCTATTTGATATACATTGCCTCGGGTAACCGAGATGGTATCACTTCTATGCCTAGGCTGGCCTTGGTAAGGCACCTTGGTGTATGGGGGTGTTACAGGTTGCTAGCCATACTCTGCCCTGGTCCCTAAGAAAAACCTCATCTCCACTGCCCCTAGAAGCCATTCCCACCGATGCTGGAACACTCATACCTCTTATGGCCCGAACCGCCACATTTGACGCATTGCAACCCAGAGTTGACACTGTAACTCCATCTACATCGGCCTCCTTACGACGATCCCCCACTGAATCCAAAGCCACCAGAGGAAGCTCTCCCCTGGTTGAAGTTCCCCCTCTTGAACCCCATAGTCCCGGTGCCCTCACTATCTGCCTTCCTCTTCTCACTACCCTTCTTCTTAGCCTCCTTGGTCATATCGGCCAATCTCTCAGCATTCCTAGCCCTCTCATATACCTCCTTTAAGTCTGTAAGGACCCTAGAAGTCATTCTCTCAAAGATCTTCACAGATAGTCCCTTCACAAAACAGAGAGCTAGGCTCAACTGATTCAGCTCCAAGTCGTCCACATAACGTGCCAGCTCATTAAACTTGCGGTAATACTCCACCACGGTCATGCTCTAAGTCATGAGGAAGGAATCAAACTCCACCCTCAACTTGTTCTGAACGTGCTCCAGAACAAACTGGTGCCTCATCGCCTTCTTGAACTCAGCCCAAGGAATAGCAGGTTCCCCCAAGCCCTTGTAGTACTCCCTCGCAACTTACCTCTCCCGATTCCACCATACTCCAGCCTCATCCCTTAGGCAGAACGCAGCTTGCTCTACCTTCATCTCTTCCGGACAATTCACCACTTCCAGAACACTCTCCATCTCCCCATACCAATTGTCGAGCAAATTCTGCGCTCTTGTGCCCTCAAAGGTCGTAGGGTTAAAGCGATAGATGGTGGTGCTCATATTTGTAGCATCCATAACCACCTGCTTAGCCTTTCCTACACTCTTGAGAGCCTCAGTAAGAGCCTCTTAATGCTCTATCATATGAGCAATCTCCTCAATGCTCATCTAGGCAGCCCTCATGTTTGCAGTAAATCTTTTGGGAGGCATGTTTAAACTATATAAGATAAACAATAGCCTACGGCTCAAAACAAACATATATCCACCCAAAAGAGTATTCGGTCGAGTGTCAAGGGACACTCAGTCGAGTACAAGCCACTCGATCGAGTCCTATACGTACTCGGTCAAGTGCAACTAGTCCAAAAGCTGACCAGAAAACACCAGAAAACGTACTCGGTCGAGTACACTATGTACTCGGTTTAGTATTCCACACTCGATCGAGTAAAAAACTTCTATGAACTTCTGCCTCAAAACACTAATCACCCACTTGGTCGAGTGCCAGGGGCTCGGTCGAGTATCCCACACTCGGTCGAGTTTCCCTTACTCGTTCTAGTCATGCCAAGTTAGAACTATCCCCATGCTTAAACAAAACATAAACCGTACACATACCCTATGCATGATACTAACTCAATTCTCACATATTTGTCCAGCCATACTCAACACCTCAACACATAACCACATACTTCACATATCTTCCATTCAACTCGCACATATAGAATTCAACATACATATGAAACATATAAACATATAAGGACCCTGACACCCCGTAGTCACCGGTTCAAAGTTGTAAAGGCAAAATGCGGCCTTAGGACGTCTCCCAAACCTTTGGCTCTATACAACTCATACCTGGGTTCATTTTATTTAGACATGCTATGTCTATTTTGGTTCATTGGTATTAGGTTCCAAAATCGTCGCTCTGATACCACTTTGTAACACCTTTATACACCAAGGTACCTTACCAAGAACTACCCCAATGTATAAGGGTGCTACAATCTCGGTTTCCCGAGGTAGTGCACATCATAGAAACCATAATGAAACGTAATAAAAATAAATAACTTTATTTAGCTGATTACAAGTCTCAAAGGTAAACCAACTTCTCACCTTCCCCGAATGGATCACCACAGTTTTGAAAACATAAACGGGGTCAGCCAACTATATAACAATACGACAAAAAAATAAAGCATAAACATCCACATTGAACTGCAACAACCATCTCAAAACTCCATAGTAACCAGTAACCGACTACACACCGAGGTGTGTAGCCCTACCATATTACCCATCATAACAGGTAATCCTAGCCGCCAGTGGCGACTGCAGCTGTACTACCTAAACCACGCTTTTTGCAACGACCAAACCAAAGTCCATTAATGTGCACATCCCCCTTACGTCGAGAAACACAAGAGGCGAATAATGGGGGTGAGACCATCTCTCGAAATGGCTCACAATAACAACACAATATCACCATCATATCTCAATCATACAATAACCATAAAGACCGGAACATCATATGCATACTGATATATAACCAACTGAGTAGGGAAAACTCTACCTGAAAGGCAAATCCACGCAACACAACAAGATGGACTAGAAAGCTTCCACAACAAAATCTCCTCCTAGAATTATAGCAATGAATCAATATAATTGAATATAAAATTTAATACCCCAAAAACCTCCAAATCACCCAGTTAAGGTTTGACCAATCTAACTAAAACGATAAAAGACCATGCTAGATAACTTACCCCCAACGATTAGGAAAGCAAGGATGTAAAAATCCCCAAAAGTGACGAACCCTAGCCTTGGAATGATGAAGATGGATGGAGAAGCAGTAACACCGTTATTGTTTTTTGTGAAAAGTGATTAGAAACTGATTATGAAACGTTTTAATTTAAAACACGATAAAATAAGCTTCTCGATCTATCTTAATCAAACAGCGAAAAAAACCCGTAACGAACCAGACACTCAGTCGAGTATAAGACACTCGACCGAGTAAGACACACTCGACCGAGTGGGTTACACTCGACCGAGTACTCGCCTACTCGCTCAAGTGAACAAACAACAACCTAATAGAATACCCACACCAGCTACTCGGTCGAGTACCCCATACTCGGCCGAGTAGCCTAAGATCATAAATATGATGTATTACAGAGTGAACAGCGACTCGCTTCATCAAAATGACGTCGTTGCCAGGGACGGTGTTGTGTATTTGAATTGTTTTTGTGTCTAGTTTTGGTTGTGACTCTTCTTGAGGGACCTTGGCTCCTTGAGTATTTTGTTTATTGAATTTACTTTGTTTGTTGCGTGTTCAAAATTTCGGCATTCATTTTCTACCAACTTGAAAATGAGTCTTTGGATGAGTACCTTCTTAGATTTAATGATTACAAGACTTATGGTTGGTATCATGGTATTACTCTCCTTGAAACCCGCAACTTAGTTTTCACATGAGTGGTGGTAGGATATTTGAAATGAGTTGTGAGAAGTTTTGGGTGTTTATTGAATCCATAGCCACCAAGAGTTTGATGAAAGTACTACATGACATAATTGAGAGTACAAAGGAGGGTATGTTGGAAGCGATATAAATCACAATTCAAAAGTTCATTGAGGATAATTATGATGTGAATGAGATTTTTGAGGATGAGACACCTTCTTATACCATTGAGCCTACCTATTATACTCACAAATTTACCCCTTCTTGGGAAGTTGGTGTGATAGATGAAGATAGTGATGATGATGAGGAGTACATTTTTTATTGTGAAACCAATACCTTAACTTCTTTACCTCACTCTTCTTGTGTGACAATAAACCCACCTTCCATGGAATATGATGCTAATAGGCAAATGGAGAATGAGATGGAAGTGAGTTTGAGTTAAAACTCACCCTTTGAGGTTGACATGTTGAAGGGAGAAAAATGTGTTGAATTTGGTGAGCCTTGTATTGATAACCCCTTTGATAGAGGTCCTCATTGGGATGAGAAAATTGATGACCCTTAGAAAACCCAAATAGATGCCATTGAAGTCAACTTATAGGGAAGTGACAGTACTTGCCTTGAGTGTGGTGATCTTGACTATTTGGAGGACTAGTTGGATAAGATGTTTAAGTAATCCCTCATCTCATACCCCTTCCATCATTCATGTTTTCTATAATTATTGTCATGGTATTCTTGACGTGCTTGTTTCATCCACTACTTGGGCATTATTCATGTCTACATTCTTGTGTTGCTATCTATGTTTCTTTGTTCCTCACTCCCAAGAATTTGACCAACTTCTACGAGTTTTGAGTGCGATTGATACTGTAATATGAATTTTTTAATCGAAAATCCTTAGTTTGGTGGAGTTCCCCAATAACCATCAACTTGTATATATTCACTTAGTGTATTTTGCATGCATTTATCATTTAATCATTTCATGAGAGATTTTGAATTGAGCATTTCGAAGGAGAAAGATGAAAATGAGAAGATTGGAAACGTAAACAAATGAAGAAAATGAAGGATTTGGGCTTGTTCATGCTTTGCTTATCATTTTGGAGGAGATCGTGACAAAATAAGTGTAACACGACCAAACCAAGTAGAGCCCCCACGAGTTGGAGGCTAAGAAAGCAAAAAAGTGGATTCTGGGACACCACCCGCTCGAGATAAGAAGAACTCGGGCGAGATGTGCATCAACCCGGGCGAGTTATGCATCAACTCGAACGAGTTGTGATGAACTTGAACGGGATAAGCAGCAGAGAAAATAAAAAAAACCAGAACATGCCTCAACTTAGGCGAGATGGTTGGTACTCGGGCAAGTTACCAGAAACTCGAGCGGGACGAATCCACCTTGAGCGAGATAGATCTGAAATTGATGAACTGATCCACAATTCGGGCTAGCTAAGCGCAGCCCGCCCGAGTTGGCCCTTGAACTCGTGTTCCTCTTCATTTTACACGAGACACTTCTACTCTTATCCTATCTTATCTCTATCTTCATCTTCTTCAATTATAAACACACTTATTCATCCCCAATTCATAAAAAATCACTCAAATCTAAACTAAAATCAACCAAATCAACTTCTAAATACTCCAAATTTCATTCTAATCCATTTCTACACAATAAAAACCAACTTTTCAACCTTCTACTTACCCAAAATCGTCACTTTGAAACCTAGGGTTTCAAAAATTTGTGGTACACATTTTGCAATTTGGTTTGATTATTGCCTTCTAGCTTCAATTCATTACTTCTAGTATGCTTCTAAGACATTTTCAAGGTTGATTGGCTCTTGTTTGTGAAGATTTGAAGCATCTAGTGGGTAGTGATTTTGGTGTTCAGAAGACAACAACAATGGTGAATTTGAGAGGCAACGACAAGGCTACTACTTCCAAGGGAACAAACACAAGAAAAGGGAGTAATACTAATGCACCAACGAAGTTCCAAAGTCGAGAAGAGGAGGTAATGCCCGAGGTGGAGCAACTTGAAAGCTTCCCGGAAATTGTATTTGTGAAAGACGAGCATAGGAGATGATTTATCAACCTACTAGGTATGAAAATTGAACCTACTTGTTTTCTTTGTCACCGTATTATGGATAAACTCGGTATAGATGGTCAAACCGAGTCCTTCTTTAGAGGAATGGGCCTTGAGACGATGTTTAATATGCATGAGGTGACCTATCTAAGCCTCACATTGGAGTTTTTGTGTAGTCTCAAAGTTTATCAAGGAAAAAGACATGGGGTGTGTTTAGAGTTTTGATTGTGTAATGAAACACATCGGTTTAGCCTTGCTAGTTTTGGTGCGATTTTTGGACATGCCATACCCAAGACTGACCTTGAGAAACCCATGGGCTTCACGGAGTTACACTTATGGAGAGCGATTAATAGTTTGGAATTGGGTGGTTTTAAGAGGTGTCGTGATTTCTACATACATCACCCGGTTATTAGAGTGTGGCATCGGTTTATTGCGAGAACTTTCATTGGTAGGAGTGACACGGGAAGTGTTAGCAAACATGACATGACTTTAGGAAGAGTCATGGCAGGCTATCGCACACCTAACAAAGATAAATACCCTAATAAAAATTGAATGTAGTAATAGGGGTCGAACCACCGAGAAATGGATGTTGCTTTACAGAATGCTATGATTAGGTCTATATCAAGATCGAGTTATAATTTTGTTTTGGTTGGGTGAAAAGCAATGTCAAAAAAGATGTAAAGTAAATAAAATGATTAATTAACAAATATGATTAAAGGATTACAGGGGTGTCGGGTCACACATGCATAGAAAATACAACTCACGTTAAACTAGAAATGTATAAAAAAAGATAAATGTCTAGGCCTATAGATAACCACCTCTCGATATTATTGTCAGCCTTAGATCGGGTTCTAACGAACTCTCGCTATGGTTAGATCAGTCTACTAAAACATGTTTAGTCTAATACAAATCCGAGCCTCTCGACTTATAGAATGTATTAACACATTTTACCAAAGATTGTGATCAATAACCTAAGATTAACAATTACAATGCAAACATGTGTAGAAACATTTATGCAATAATATAACATTCTAATCTAACATGATAAAATAACAACTAATGCATGGCTCCCCTAATCCCTATACAAAATAAAACTACTCACTTATAATGCAAATAACAATAACTAGAAAGGATTTACTTGGCATAAACATAATGATAAAACTATAATAACTAAAAGAGAAATAAGGAGGTAAATATAAACTAAAATAATTAACATAAACAAGATGAGAAACTAATAATGAAATGCTATWTGGAAATGTGAATAGAAATGTAATTACTAAAATGCAATGACTTAACAATAGCATAAGATTATTATAAAATAAATGTAAACAACTAATTACTAATTAGKAAATGTAAATGTGATAACAAAAGAAACTAACAAAGGAAATATCAAAACAAATACTAGAATGAAATGATTACCAAAAAGATATTGCAACTTGACAATGAAGAACAATGTAAAACAAAGGAACTTATATTGAAATTTCAAATGTAGCTTAAAGATTGTATTGTGATTACAAAATGTAAATGTGAACTAATTTCTGAACTATTGAGAAACACTAAGAGAAAGAAGTTGTAAGATTGTAAAAGCATGTAAAAAGTGATGCCTAGGAGTCGGGGTTTAGCCCTCCTTATATAGTAGTTTGAAGACCAAAACGTAAAGAATATAAAGCAACTAGGGAAGGGTCTCCTCGATCGAGGACAGTCCACCCCGATCGGGGAGGCGTGAATCCGAGTTAATTGCCTTCAATGATTGGTTTAATGCTCAAGGGATCCAATGTTTAGCCTTAATGCACCCTTAATTAGTCCGTCTTATTGCATTTTGAGGAATCAAATGTGGAATCCTAAGCTTGAAACTCCACATTATTACTTGGAATTCACTCTTTGGGCTTCATTTCTAATTTGTTTAAATTTGCCTTTTGAATATATTTGACTTGTATTTGGGCCATTTACTTCCACATGTCATCAACAATCTATTTTGTTTTGCTTCCATGATTCATCTTAGCTCCCACTTAGCCTCATGAACTTGATACTTGCATATTTGACGAGAAATAGCTACTAAAGGCTACATTTCCTTCAAAACAAACTAAACACAAGCAATATATCTAGAACACGGGATTAGCTCAATAAAACACTAATAATAGTGCAGTAAACATGTAAAACCGAGCTAAAATAGGGGATAAATCGTATAAATATTAGACACATCAAGTCATATTTGAATGTCTAAGGGTTTCCAAATTACAACTTCAACCCCACCTTGAAATGCTTATCGGGTTTAGATCACGTGCTAGAGGAACGACAAAGACCAAGGAAATTGTGATTGGAAGCCTTATGATTAGGATGGACCAAGCATTGTGTCCGGGATTTAATGATGATGAGAGGTATACACCTTTGACCGGATATACTTTAATTGATGAAATGACCATCTTTGGGTTTCACAAATGGTGCAAGTACAATAAGTCAGGAGGAATTGATTGGTATAAGAAGGGGAGCACTACATTCACCCTTCCTTATTGGGACCTTCCACTTACCGAACCAAAGTCGAGCTACCTTGCACCTATGTTAAGCTACCACTTTCCCATTGACAAGATTGTGGCTCCACCACCTAGAAGACAAGAGGGGTCGATTCAATCTTCTTCCCATGCACCTCAAACTCTGAGCTATGGCCTTTCACCCTTTTTTCACGGTGTTCGACCTTCTTATGTCGACATTCCACCTTCCCAATGTTTATCGACCCTATGCCCCTCCTCCTCCTTCCATGACCCCTCTTTCGAGCATCGACTTGTTGACGAGTATGATGTATCATATTCACATGAGAATTCACTAAGAGCATGAAGATAAATACTTGGCGCTTTATCCTCATTATTATCACATGGTCAACAAGGGTTCATTGACCCTAATGGTCCTACACCTTCTTCGGTGCAACCGCACCTCATGTTTCCAAACCAAGGTGGAGAGGATAAAGAAGAAGGGATTGGAGATGATTGATATATGCAAAATTTATACCATTTGCTCTTTTCATACTCATGCATTTTGACCATAATTCGACTCGGTTTAGGCCTATATTGCTTGCATTTTGTCCCTTTTATTCCATATGAGTCGTATGTTATGAGTCCCCATTTCATCTTGTAGGTAAGAGGCTCGGAACAAGACAAGTCGGAATAAGGAAAGCCCGGAAGCTAACATATGCTATCATGAAGAGAAGAAGAGGAGAACAGAGAAAAAGTGTTCCTTGCCGGTAAGCCAGCAGTCGGCTCACCGGCTTGGGACACATAGCCCCTCCTTTGCAAAAGAATGAGAGAAAGAATGAAGCAAATAAAGAATTGCTCAGTGTTAGCAACGGCACTGGCAGCCGGGCCACCGGCTGAGGACACCAGCCCAAGTAAACAAAGGAAGAAAAGAAGAACAGAAGAAGCTCTCTACCGATTGGCCGGCAGTCGTGTCACTGGAAGGGAGCCTGCCCCTATCTACTCTTATCCAATTTTGTGTCAAAAATAATAAATGCTCGGCACCGGCAGGGAGGCCGGCGGCCGGTGCGTGGCCCGGCTAGCAGTACCCTTACATGGGAATTGGGCCTTGTTCCTTCTTGAGACCTATCACAATGGGATACTATGTATACCCCATTGTTAATCTCATTTCGATGCACAACCCTAGATAGAGAAACCCTATCATAATCTTGTAATCATTCCTTAATTAAACACTAATCTTTCCCTAATTAGTACTTAGTTACTCTTAGTTATTATTAGATCTACTAGTTGTCAATTGTTTATACTTGAGTATTGGGTTGTAATTTGAAGACTAGAAGAAATTCATCATCCATTTATCAATCCAAGTTGGTTCCTTTAGTTGTTATTGGTATACTTGTTCTCCTAATTTCAATTTCTTTTCATTTGTTTACATGTTTGTGTTTAGTTAATTGTTTATCCTCTAAAACATGTTTCCTCTTGTTTTCCTTATGTCAAAGTTTTCATCTTTTGTAGTTATTATGGTAAGTATGTGTGAGTAGTATCCTACTAGGGTATAGGGGGATCTAATGTTAGCCTATTTGACTTAATTTTTGGTCTTGATACAAAAGGTTTGGTCTTTTGGTAGTATGCTTTGCTTTTGTGCACACAAGGTGCTTGATGAAAGGCTTAAATGAGGATTTGAATTCTTATCTTCTAATTACATGTTGTTTGAGTGAGAACTTAGACTCGTGTTGGGTTGGTGTGTGGCAATAAAAGTCTTAGGGAGGTTTAAAACAAGAGTTTGGCCCAACCTAGCCTAGGGTTTGGTCCTACACAGAGAGGTGGGGGTTTAGCTCGACATTACCTTGTGCTACCTTTAGTTGTGACCATAGGTTAGTCATAGTCCGCATAAGTGAACCCGAACACCCTAGTCTTTTAATATATCGACTTTTTACCTTCTACTTGCTTGCTTTTTAGTAATCACTTGCTTCATCTCATTAGCTACTATTCATCACCCTCAATTTGCTTTTCTAGAATTAAACTAGAATTTGCTAAACTGCTTTAGAGCCATAGCTTCCTTCCTTGAATATTCGACCCTCGCACGCTACAACGGTCACTCGTTAGTCTTGAGAGGCTTATAAATAAAAAGCATTTCATGTTTTTTGGCGTCGTTGCTAGGGACGGCAAGTATTGGATAAGATACTTTAGTCAATTTTAGGCTTAGTTCATTTTATTTGTTGTTGTTATTTTCTCATTTTATGTTGTTATGTTGTGAAGTATTCCCGCCTGTCACGCGGGTGACCCGGGTTCGATCCCCGGCAACGGCGCCAAATTTGACAAGGCTAAAGTCATATCACCTTAATCAAAATAATCCTAAAATACTACTAACAAATAGCTAGAGGTAAGTCAGGGTCGAAT
>VHZZ01004212.1:68003-80455 GCA_009801015.1 Silene noctiflora | reverse complement strand
TATTATTATTATTATTATTATTATTATTATTATTATTATTATTATTATTATTTACGTATTATTAATTATTATCAATACTATTATTATTATTATTAATATTATAATTATTATTGCTATTAGTAAACACGGCCTAATACTCATGGCCCACATCCATTCCCGACTCATCCATTTTTTCTATTATATTATCCCGTCTCACAACATAATTCTATAATTTATAAAATATATTTTAAAACACATTTTAATAATTCACCGTCTAACCAACCACTAACCAAGCATTAAAATACGAGGTATTACAGATGTTATTTCTCAAACGGGGGTAACACAAGACCAAATTCGATGGGTTTTGTTTCCTTTTTCCTTGATCGGAACCGCCAAATGATGGTTGAAGAGTCTCGACAAGACTACCCTTGGTATCGATTCTTGAAAGAAGTTAGCACTTGACTTTTACAAGAAGTTATACCCACCCTAGAAGACTAATATGCTTTAAGCTCAAATTGTCTGGTATAAGCAAAGAGATGAAGAGTCTCTATATGAGGCTTGAGAAAGATTCAAAGCTATATGTCACTCTTGCCCTCATCATGGGATAACCGAGTGGTTCTTAGTCCAACAATTTTGGAATGGGTTATTTGAAGACTCAAGAAATGTGCTCAATGTGGGTTCCAATGGAAGGTTTACAGACATGGATGACAACCAAACTTGGGCCAAGATTGAAGATATGGCGGTCCATAACTCTCAATATAGTAGGCCACGAAAATCTACTAGAGGAGGGAGACATGAAGTAGACTCCGTCACACAATTGAGTGTCGATTTGAGTGCACAAATGTGTTCTCATATTGATACCATGACCTTGAAGTTTGATAAATCCATGGCCAAGATAAGTGAAGCTTCCAACTCACCCAACCAACAACCGGCTCAACATGTCAATGCAATGACAATGACACCTTATATTCCAAGTGGAGTATGTGAGAATTCTGGAACTTTGGGACATGACCAACAAGAGTGTAGGGGCACAACCGAACAAGTAAATGCTTTCCAAGTATACAAGAGTGGTACCCCTTACTCCAACTTCTACAATAAGAACACCAAATTCCACCCAAACCTCTCATACAAAAGCCAGAACACTCAAAACCCACAACCATTATACACCCCACCACCAATGAGAAATCCAACTCAAAGACCTTTCTACAATCAAAACCAAGGCTTTCAAAGCCAAACATCTTACAATCAACCCAATGACCAAGCTTTCGATGTTCAAAAAGCGATTTTGCAAATGCAAAAGAATCAACAAGATTTCTTTTCTCAAATGCAAAAGGATAGTCAAGGCAAGGACAACACCATCAACAACATCCTCGCTCATAACAATATGATGGAAACTCAATTGATCAAATTGGCCTCTTCAAGTTCCCAAAGGCAAAAGGGACAATTACCTCCCCCAAGGTAATCCCCCTACAAGAAATGAAACCATTAATGACATTCACTTGAGGAGTGGTACACATTATGAGGGACCTAAAGAACCAATTGGAGGAGATATTGTTGAGGGAAATGCTAAGTTAAAGGATGCGATACAAGATAAAGTGTTGGGAGAAAGGAATGAGTCAAAAACATTGAAAAAAAAAAACCAAGGTAGTAGAACCTACTATAAGTGAATCATTAAAGAAGAGAAATTAAGAGAAGGGCAAAGAGGTTGAAAGAGAACCTATTGTGATTAAACTACCCTTTCCAAGTCATCAAGCCAAGCCTAAAGTTGATGAGCAACTTAGGAAATTCATGGAGATTGTGGAAAACTTGGAGGTTCCTATCCTATTTACGGAGCTTATTACTCATGTACCAGCTTATGTGAAATACATGAAGGATACTCTGAAGCAAAACAGTCCGAGGATGCTCCAAATGAACCCGATTTTGGACCTTGTCACAATTTGAGGTCAAACAAAAAATCCGTCTAAGAACATGTCCCTTTTTTTGGTCCAACTAAATACTACGGAGAGTTTTAAACATTTTTTTCTGGATAAGTCATCTTGAAAAGGCACACACAAAAAGTTATGCGACGATTTCTAACCGGGTGCAAGGTGTTCCTCGGTTTTGAGCAATGTGCAAGATGTCACTTTCAACCTTACCTATTTTGATCAAACAAGCTTTAGGACTCTTGTGGGTGTTTTCCAAGAGCCTTACACGGTCCAAGGAGCGGCCATATCAGTCCATATATCATAAATAAGGAGTTAAGAAAGCAAACAAAGGAGGGTTAGAATATTAGTTTACTTCTCTACTTTATTGCTTTATGTCCTTTTTATTTCAGTTTGTGTAAGGTGTGTAAGGTCCTTTGCTACTGTTTTCTTGTACCATAGCAGCTCTATTTTGTGACCATTAGTTGTTACGTGTAATCAAGGGTCAAGATTAAAAGGCTTGGTCTATAAAAGCCAAGCAAACCACATGTAATATTCAGATTTGATTGAACCTTAATACAAGTGAAAACTCAGTTTTCCTCTTCTTATTCTTGGCTTTGTGCAAGAAAACCCTCCATTGCTAAGTGCTTGGAGTTGATTGAATCCCTTGGATTTCTGCTTGGGCTAGCTTCCAGGCTTATTCCTTGGCTTAGTGCTAGGTCCAAGTCATATCCCTCACTCAATTCCAATCATTTACCATAGTGTTTATTCGACCAAAAACGGGTTGTTTTACTTGTTAATTTACAATCTTCATGTTTTGGTCCAAATTGGTTATCAGAGCTTTGGTTAAGTGTGTTAGTGAGTTCATTATCCCTAACTACATCCAAAAACACAAAAAAACAACCATGAGTGAAGAGAGGATAACTGGATTGGAAGCTAAGATGGATACTCTATCCGGAGAAGTTTAATTGGCATTAGAGGCTATGAACACTATTGTGGCTAACATTCCAACACCAACAAGAGGAGGGAGACAACCACAACCCAACCGTGGCAGAGGTAAAGGTCGTGACTTGGCTGGTGGAGGAAGAGGCCGAGAGCAAGAGGCTCAAATGGAGGAACTCAACTCAGATTCGGAGGGGTCCATGGAGGATTTTTTTCAAGGAAAGCACAACAAAGATTTAAAGGTAGAAATCCCTGACTTTCTTGGTAGTTTAAATCCCGAGGACTTGCTTGATTGGCTTAGGACCATTGAAAGGATCTTTGAGTTTAAGGGTTACTCGGATGCAAAGTCTTTCAAAGTTGCAATCCTTAAACTCGAGGGTTATGCCTCTCTTTGGTATAAAAATCTGAAAAACCAAAGAAGGAGGGAGGGTAAGGAGTCCATCAAAACTTGGACAAAACTGAAAAAGAGAATTAAAGAGAAATTTTTACCAAGATATTACACTCAAGACATGTTTATAAGGGTTACCCAACTCAAACAAGACCAACAACCCCTCGAGTCTTACCTAAGAGATTTTGAACAACTCACACTTCAACGTGGGATGAATGAAAGACCCGAGCACAAAATTGCAAGGTTTTTGGAAGGGTTAGACACCAATATTGCTAATAGGGTTAGGATACAACGTGTGTGGTCTTTTGATGAGGCCGTGAACCTAGCCATGAGAGTTGAAAAGATGGGGAAGGGACGAGCATTGAGCTCAAACCAGCCTACCAAAACATCCCCCTCTAAATCCATACTTGGTGTCAAAATAAATAAGCCTACTCCTCAAAACAAAACAACCACCTTAGACAAATGGAAAGCCATTGAAACCACCACTCAAAGAAAGACCATTCCCCTCAAAAAATGCTACCAATGTCAAGGCTATGGTCACTTTGCCAAGGAGTGTCCGTCCAAAAGAGCTCTTAGCACACTTGAGGTTATTCATTGGGGAGATGATGAAATCCTTGTTTGTGATGAGGATGAGGGAGTCATGGAGAGTGAGGAGACTGACCTAGTGATCTGGATGTGAGTCTTAGCTTTGTTACATGGAGGGTGATGCATACACAACCCCAACCATTGGAAATGGATCAAAGATAACAAATTTTTCGTTCTAGGTGCACCATAAAGGGGGGGGGGGGGTTGTAACTTGATCATTGATGGAGGGATTTGCACCAATTTAGCTTCTAATACTCTTGTAGAGAATCTATCCTTGCCTACACAAGACCACCCATGTCCTTACAAATTGAGGTGGCTTAACAAAGGGGCCGGGGTGAGGGTTGATAAGCAATGTTTGGTGCCTTTCTCTATTGGCAAAAACTATGTGGATGAGGAGGCTCTTTGTGATGTTCTACCAATGGATGCTTGTCATATATTACTTGGTAGGCCTTGGGAGTTTGATAGGGACCCGGTTCATCATGGCAAAGACAATAATTATACTTTCAAATTTGGCTCAAGGAAGATTATTCTAACACCCCTACCACCCATTCTTAAGCATGCTCCACCACCATCAATGCTTGAACCGTCCAAAGAGGTGTTATTGATCAATGGGACATAAATGTTGCAAGAATTGAAAGAGGAAGAAGATGTCTATATTCTTGTAGCCAGAGACGTTTTGGAGCAAGGGTTGGGGATGCCTATTGAGCTCCAACACTTGCTTGAGTCCTATGGTGATGTGTTTCCAAGTGAGCTTCCTAGTGGCTTGCCTCCTCTTAGGGGCATTGAGCATCAAATTGATTTCATTCCGGGTGCTACATTACTAAACAAGGAAGCCTATAGGAGTGATCCTAAGGCCACTCAAGAGTTGCAACAATAAATTTATGATTAAGGGCTTTGTGAGGGAGTCTCTTAGTCCTTGTGCGGTTCCGGCCTTGCTTGTGCCAAAGAAGGATGGTTCATGGAGGATGTGCACCGATAGTAGAGCCATCAACAATATCACCATCAAGTATAGGTTCCCTATACCTAGGCTTGGTGACATTTTGGATGAGCTTAGTGGAGCCAAATTGTTGTCAAAAATTAATCTAAGGCAAGGGTATCATCAAGTGAGAATCAAAGAAGGGGATGAATGGAAAACAGCCTTCAAGACAAAGCATGGGTTATATGAGTGTCTTGTCATGCCATTTGGTCTTTCTAATGCACCTAGCACTTTCATAAGGCTCATGAATGAAGTGCTTAGGCCTCATTTGGGCAGCTTTATTGTTGTTTACTTTGATGATATCTTGGTCTACAGTCCTTCCAAAGAAGAGCATCTCAATCATTTGCAAGTGTTGTTTGACACTCTTAGAGAGCACAAGTTGTATGACAAGCTAGAGAAGTGTTCTTTTATGCAAAATGAGTTGCAATTCTTAGGCTTTATCATTTCTGACCGTGGCATACATGTTAATCAAGAGAAGGTTAAGGCAATCAAGTCATGGCCTATACCCAAGAGCATCACGGATGTGAGGAGTTTTCATGAGCTAGAATCATTGTATAGGAGGTTCATTAAGGATTTTAGCACACTTATGGCCCCTATAACCGAGTGTATGAAGAAAGGGGAGTTCAAATGGGGAGATAAGGCTGAAAATTCCTTCAATATCATCAAACAGAAGCTATGTGAGTCTCATATTCTTGTCTTATCAAATTTTAATAAGTTGTTTGAAGTTGACTGTAATGCTAGTGGCATTGGCATTGGGACTGTCCTTGTTCAAGAGCACAAGCCAATTGCTTACTTTAGTGAGAAATTAAGTGGTGTTAAGCTCAATTTCTCAACTTATGATAAGGAGTTTTATGCCATCATAAGAGCCTTGACCCATTGGAGCCATTGCCTCAAACCAAGACCCTTTGTGCTTCATTCGGATCATGAGGCTCTTAAATAAATCAATGGGCAACACAAGCTTAATAATAGGCATGCCAAATGGGTGGAATTATTACAATCATTCAATTTTTCAAGCAAGTACATAGAGGGAAAAGACAATTTGGTTGCGGATGCATTGTCAAGGAGGTTCATTATGTTGAGTTACATGCAACAAAGAGTGCTTAGGTTTGAACACATGAAAGAACTATACAAAGAGGATCCAGATTTCAAGGAGGAATGAGAGTTGTTGCAAAATGGCCAAATCAAAGTTGGGAGCAATTATTTGGTTCAAAATGAGTTATTGTTTCTTGGAAATCGGTTGTGCATACCAAGGGGTTCTTATAGAAGCTTGTTGATAAGGGAATTGCACTCCAATGGTCTTGCCGGTCACTTTGTCATCCAAAAGACCTATGACATACTTCAAGAGCAATTATATTGGCCTACGATGCTTAGGGATGTCCAAGATGTGATCAAGAGGTGTGCTCCATGCCAACAACCCAAGTCTTACTTCCAAACAGGCCCCTACACTCCTTTACCCGTCCCAAATCAGCCATGGGAGGACATTAGCATTGATTGTTGCTTTGCCAAGGACTTAAAGAGGAAAGGACTCGATTATGTTTGTTGTGGATAGGCTTAGAAAGATGGCTCATTTCATTGCTTCTAAGAAGACCGAGGATGCATCTAGTGTGGCTGACTTATATTTCAAAGAAGTGGTCAAGCTTCATGGTGTTCTTAAGTCCATTGTCTCGGATAGGGACTCAAAATACATGAGCCACTTTTGGAGATCATTGTGGAATATATTCAAGACTAGGCTCTTATTTAGCACCTCCCATCACCCCCAAACTGATGGCCAAACCGAGGTGACTAACGGTTTCTAGATCATTGAAGGATTGGGACCTCAAGTTAGCTCAAGCTGAGTTTGCTTTCAATAGGGATCATTCTACAAGCACGAGAAAATCTCCATTTGAAGTTGTTTATGGCACCAATCCTCTTATGCCTACTTATTTGGCCCCATTCAAAGGAACAAAACTGATTATGATGCTAAAAAAAGGGTTGAACAAATGCTCCATATCCATGCTCTAGTGAAGAAGCAAATTTAGAAGAGTAATGAAGCAAGGTCTAAGGGTCTTAAGCAAGCTAAACACTTTGAGGTTAATTATATTGTTTGGATAAACTTTAGGAAGGAGAGATTTCCAGCAAAAAGAAAGAAAAAACTCATGCCAAGAGCCGATGGTCCATTTGAAGTCCTTGAAAGAATTGGGTCCAATGCTTACAAGATAAATATGCCCGGAGAGTATGGAGTCCATGGTACTTTCAATGTTAGGGATTTAAGTCCTTATTTTAAAGGTATTGAGGATGATGATGTCGAGGATTTGAGGGCAAATACTTTTCAAGAAGGGGAGATTGAAGCAAAACAGTCCGAGCATGCTCCAAATGAACCCGGTTTTGGACCTTGTCACAATTTGAGGTCAAACACAAAATCTTTCTAAGAACATGTCCCTTTTTTTTGTCCAGCTCAATACTAGGGAGAGTTTTGGACATTTTTTTCTGGATAAGTCGTCTTAAAAAGGCACACACAAAAAGTTATGCAACGATTTCTAACCGGGTGTAAGGTGTTCCTCGGTTTTGAGCAATGTGCAAGATGTCACTTTCAACCTTACCTATTTTGATCAAACAAGCTCTAGGACTCTTGTGGGTGTTTTCCAAGAGTCTTATACGGTCCAAGGAGCAGCCATATCAGTCCATATATCATAAATAAGAGTTGAGCAAGCAAACAAGGGAGGGTTGGACTATTAGTTTACTTTTCTACTTTATTACTTTATGTCCTTTTCATTTCAGTTTGTGTAAGGTGTGTAAGGTCCTTTGCTGCCGTTTTCTTGTACCATAACAGCTCTATTTTGTGACCATTAGATGCTACTTGTAATCAAGGGTCAAGATTGAAATGCTTGGTCTATAAAAGTCAAGCAAACCACATGTAATATTCAGATTTGATTGAACCTTAATACAAGTGAAAACTAAGTTTTTCTCTTCTTATTCTTGGCTTTGTGCAATAAAACCCTCCATTGCTAAGTGCTTGGAGTTGAGTGAATCCTTGTCTTTGTGGTTGGGCTAGCTCCTAGGGTTGTTCCTTGGCTTAGTGCTTGTCCAAGTCATATCTCTCACTCAATTTCAATCATTTACCATAGTGTTTATTCAGCCAAAAACAGGCTGTTTTACTTGTTAATTTGCAATCTTCATGTTTTAGTCCATATTCTTACCAAGAAGTCCATTAGAAAGTCGAAAACTATAGCTTTCACCAGCACAAGTAGTGCCATCATTTAAGGAAATTCCCCACCCAAGCTTAAAGATCCGGGAATTTTTTCTATCTCATGTACCATTGATGACACTACAATCGATAAGGCACTATGTGACTTAGGTGCTAGCGTAAGTGTCATGGCATACTCGGTATGTGAGAAGCTAGGAGTGGGAGAATTTAAGTTTACTAGCATGACATTGCAAATAGCGGATCGCGCCACGAAGAAGCCACTAGGGGTATGGGAAGACGTGCCCGTGGGAGTTGGAAAATTCTTCATACCGGTGGACTTTGTAATCGTGGATATTGAGGAAGATTCTAACATACCCATAATTTTGGGAAGGCCATTTATATATACCGCCAGAGGGTAATTGATGCCAAGCATTTTATGTTAACCCTTGAGGTTGGTGATGAAAAGATAACCTTTAACCTTGACAAGACAATGAAAGCCCCAAATTTGAATGAACCATGCTTTATGGTTGATCGCTATAATCGAGAAGGTGATAAAAAGAAGTCGGAATATCCATCTAAGAATCCTATCAAGGAAGAAATTTCCTAGTAGAAAGGACAAAGAGGCATTGCCTAATTGGAAGAAAGAAGTCGATAACATAGAGATAGCTCTATTCGGAGAGTTAGGAATTTTTCAATGACAAGACCAAGGATGAGAGCTTGCATAGCTCACTTTCCATGACAAGCAACAATGAAGGCCTTGATGGCCAAGTCGACAAGAAACAAGAGATGAATATGCCTACCCATAGTCTCTACAAAAAAGGAGGAGAGGTAAAAGAAGTTAGTGGTTTACGGGATGATGAATTCGAAGGATTTATCAATCCTTATGTCGGGAACACGATGACCCTAAACCAAGGCTATGTAGCTCCTTGTCATTACAACTTTGACATAAAATGTTATATGAATGAAAGCTACAATATGCCGAGGTCTACTCAAGATTTCTATCATGAATGCGAACAAGCCTTTGACTACTTCTATGGGGTGTTGAGCAACATCAACAACATCCTTACCTYACCCCCTTGACAAGCTTTAAAATGGAGGAGAGTTTGGTGGAGTCCTTCCTAAACCACCATTTGTATATATATTAACCTCTTAATTTGCATTTGTTTAAGTTCATGCATTTCAATTTTTGCATTGCATTTGTTTGCTTTGCTTAAACAAGTTTTTGACATGAGAGCAAGTGAGGGAGGGTTACTAATTGTGTTTGAAGTTTTTAGAGTTCAAAGATCAAGTGTAAGGAAGCATATGCCTAGGTTAGACGAGCCTATGGAGCGCAATCCCATGTTAGGAAGTTCGAAAAATGAAGAATTGGATGAGATAGGGAAGCATCTGCACGAGTTGGCCTCAGCTCGTAGGAGTTGGAGCCAAAGGAAGCAAAACAAAGGATCCTGCAGCCAAGCTCAGCTCGTCCGAGTCCTCCTGAGCTCGTGCGAGCTCTATACTGAACACAAAATCCTGCCGCCCAGCTCGCCCGACCCCTACAGAGCTCGAGCGAGCTCGCCTGACTTCTACCCCTATTTCACGAAATTCCTTCCTTCCCTCCTCATTTTTACAAACACTCTTCAAATACAAACGCCCTTTTCCTCTTAAAACACCACAAACCAAACATCAAATTCATCAATTACTCACCAAAATTCATCATTTTTCATTTCAAACTTGCTTCTAATCAAATTAAAACACTCCTTTGTCAACATTAAGCCTTTCAATCATCCAAATAAACCAAATTCAACCAACAATTTCTAGGGTTTGAGCAATTTTGAAAATTCCTAATTAATTGTTCTAGAGCTTGAAATTGGGAAAAAGGAAGAGCGTTCAAGCAAATTCAAGGTTTGTTGACACAAATTCTATCAATTACAAGGAGTATTCAAACATGGCAAGGACTAAAGGCAGCAATCAAGCATCAAAATCCCAAAATTTGTCAAAAAGACAAAAAGTATTAGCATCTAAAGCTTTAGTAATCCGAGAGGAAGCAAGAGAAAGTATTGGAGCTATTGAAAAGGTCACCACTACCACAACACCGGAGATTGAGCAACTTAATGATTTTCCGGAGGTAAAATTCCTTGACAATGCTCATCTCTAATTCGATAAAACTTGTGAAAGTTTTACATCAATTTGGTATCAGAGCAAGGTTTTAAATTTGTTACTTAACAAATTTATCTTGGGAAGTAGCTGATCATGGGCAACGATGGTAATGGTGATAACGTTCCAAAGACAAGTCAAGACGGCCATGACGAGCTAAAGAAGGAGATGGCTCAAATGTCTTGTGTTCTAAAAGGAATAACGACCATGTTGAAAGACAAAGAGAAGAAGAAGGACGATCCGAAATTCCGAGTCAGAACCAGATGAAGCATGTCCAAGAGGTAAAGCAAAAGACAAGAACGATGATGATTGTGGTTTGAAGCTAGATATCCCGTAGTTTAATGGTGATATGGATCCGGAGAAGTTCATGGATTGTATTGGACAAACAGAACGGGTTTTCGAATACAAAGACTACGATGACAAGAAGAAATTCAAGGTAGTTATTCATAAACTTACTAAATATGCTTCTTTATGGTATGAAAATTTAAAGAAACTGTAACACCCCCTTCTTACCCGGCAAAGGTAATGGGAGGATGTTACCATCTCAGTTTCTCAGTGAAATCGGGATTACGAGTAAGAAACATTTAATGTAAATGACAAGTTTAGTGGATACATATATGATAAATGATTAATAAATGTAAACTATAACATGTACAACTCGACTACTATCTAAGTCATCCAACTATGTAACTCGACTCCAAGTCCAAAGCATGTCATGTCTCCCGCGTGACACTAAATTAACCTGTACTTAACCTGCTCCCCTTATGATTGGAAATATCATATGGATCGACACAGGCCACCCAGGAAATAGGGGACAATTTATACACAACCCAAACATGTCAGTTTCGATAATAAGACACAACACGATATATAAATATGCAACATGTCAATGATATGAATGAGACAAGATTTCACCAACATCATACCGGTACCAGGACACACCCAGATGTACCCACAACCCGGTGACGGCACCGCAGGACCGCCCACTAAAACAATCAGACCGCAGTCCGTAAAAGGGTACTCATGACACACCCGTGGTACTGGGCCCGGGTGCTAACCGGAACCCCTTCCAGACTACGTGTCTCAACCACACGTGTCCCTCCGTAACTTAACCCATTAATGTGCACATCTCTCTTGGAATGGGATGCCCCAAAATTCACTACAAAAAAAACACGGGAAACTGACGGATTTCCTGACGGAAGAACACGTCCGTCAAGAAAAAATGGAAAGTGATGGAATTCTGACGGATTTTCCGTCAGGATTATCTTACTGACGGAATTTCCGTCAAAAACCGTCGTAAGTGTTGGCGCGTTGACAAAGTCAATGGCGGTAAAATTTACTGACGGAAATTCTGTTAGTAAAGTCAATTTCTCATTGATTTTACCTCTCCTATGATGCCTGAAACTCAAATAATTGAGAGGGTAGTCCGACAGAATTTCCGTCAGTAATATTGCCAGTACTGACGGTTTTCCCGTCAGTAAAAGTCAATATTTTGACTTTTACTGACGGATTTTCCATCAGTAACGCCTTTTGAAATGGAGTCAGATATCAAATAATTGAGAGGGTTAAGGACGGAATTTCCGTCAATAGAAGTCAAAATATTGACTTATACTGACGGAAATTCCTTCAGTAACCCGTGTTTTTACAACATCCTAACGGAATTTCCGTTGGGATTTTTTCCTGACATAAAAAAAAAAACACGCGACAGCTTCGCTTACCCTTCGACATAATTTTCCCCAAATCAATTAAATCCTAACTCTAAACTCCCCAAACCTGACACCACCACCACCCTCATTTCCTCCGGTGACCACCACCACCATCCTCCTTCCTTTCTCTTCTTCTCTTCTTCCTCCCTCCTTCCCTTTTTCTTTTTCCTTAATTCTTTTCCCTCGTCCAGTGCCGCCGCCACCGCCTGACACCGCCACTTTCTCCTTCCTCTTTGTTTCTCCTTCTTATTTGTTAGTTAATTAGGTCTTTTTTTTAATCTCTTTTGAATTAATTTTGTTTAATTAGTTTAATTGATTTAGGATAACATCCATTATGTTAATTGACCCTAGGATAGTAGTCATATAATATGTTATTGTTGTTGATAGAATGTTGTTATTGATGATGATGTTAGAATGTTTGAGTTAGTGAAAATGTTATATTTTTTAAGCTAAAATAGTGAATTATACTTAAGTTGTTTTTTTTAAATTTTAAATGTTTGAGTTAGAAATGTAAAAGTAGTGAATTAAACTTAGCTTATTTGTAAATAAAGATGATAATTGGGTTAGTAAATAAAATGTTTTTGGATTATATGATCCAAAAAATAGTTTGAGTTAGTAAATAAAATGTTTATTGTCTTGTTGATGTTGAATGAAGGAGAACGGGATTATGTAATAT